>NC_069485.1:4463003-4465503 GCF_026875155.1 Cherax quadricarinatus | reverse complement strand
CACTCTAACACTACATTTTTAAACCTACCCCATACCTCTTCGACCCCATTGCCTATGCTCTCATTAGCCCATCTATCCTCCAATAGCTGTTTATATCTTACCCTAACTGCCTCCTCTTTTAGTTTATAAACCTTCACCTCTCTCTTCCCTGATGCTTCTATTCTCCTTGTATCCCATTCTACCTTTTACTCTCAGTGTAGCTACAACTAGAAAGTGATCTGATATATCTGTGGCCCCTCTATAAACATGTACATCCTGAAGTCTACTCAACAGTCTTTTATCTACCAATACATAATCCAACAAACTACTGTCATTTCGCCCTACATCATATCGTGTATACTTATTTATCCTCTTTTCTTAAAATATGTATTACCTATAACTAAACCCCTTTCTATACAAAGTTCAATCAAAGGGCTCCCATTATCATTTACACCTGGCACCCCAAACTTACCTACCACACCCTCTCTAAAAGTTTCTCCTACTTTAGCATTCAAGTCCCCTACCACAATTACTCTCTCACTTGGTTCAAAGGCTCCTATACATTCACTTAACATCTCCCAAAATCTCTCTCTCTCCTCTGCATTCCTCTCTTCTCCAGGTGCATACACGCTTATTATGACCCACTTCTCGCATCCAACCTTTACTTTAATCCACATAATTCTTGAATTTACACATTCATTTTCTCTTTTCTCCTTCCATAACTGATCATTTTAACATTACTGCTACCCTTCCTTTGCTCTAACTCTCTCAGATACTCCAGATTTAATCCCATTTATTTCCCCCCACTGAAACTCTCCTACCCCCTTCAGCTTTGTTTCGCTTAGGGCCAGGACATCCAACTTCTTTTCATTCATAACATCAGCAATCATCTGTTTCTTGTCATCCGCACTACATCCACGCACATTTAAGCAACCCAGTTTTATAAAGTTTTTCTTCTTCTCTTTTTTAGTAATTGTATACAGGAGAAGGGGTTACTAGCCCATTGCTCCCGGGATTTTAGTCGCCTCATACGACACGCATGGCTTACGGAGGAAAGATTCTTTTCCACTTCCCCATGGACAATAGAAGAAATAAAAAAGAACAAGAGCTATTTAGAAAAAGGAGAAAAACCTAGATGTATGTATATATATATATGCATGTGCGTGTCTGTGAAGTGTGACCAAAGTGTAAGTAGGAGTAGCAAGATATCCCTGTCATCTAGCGTGTTTATGAGACAGAAAAAGAAACCAGCAATCCTACCATCATGCAAAACAGTTACAGGTTTTTGTTTCACAGTCATCTGGCAGGACGGTAGTACTTCCCTGGGTGGTTGCTGTCTACCAACCTACTACCTATATATATATATATATATATATATATATATATATATATATGTCGCCCGCAGCAACAGCCTAGTTAACCAGACAAGCACTAGACGATTATTATTATAATCATGGGGAGCGCTAAACCCGTGGAATTATACAGCGCGTGGGGAGTGGAAGGTATTCACGCTCAATTCAGGGAACCGGAGCACAGATCCAATTCTTTAGATCAAGAGTCCCTCACCCGCGTCAAGGAATCTCCCTTGAGGGGATCACAAGACGAGCCTGGCCCAAGGCCGGGCTCCGGGAGTAGAAAAACTGTCAAAACTCATCAAGATATAAAAAGCAAAGGTATTCATTGCTAAAATGAAATAATATAGAATGTGACAACTACACCTGTAATTGTGCTCGTGGTTGCAGAGTTGTGACTGGCTGCCAACTCTGCTACCTACCTGTCCGCTTGTTTCCCGGTTGGTGTCAGGAGTAAGCTGCTACGATTCACCTGACGTTGGCTGATGTTGGATGTGAGGACCTTGCTTCTCGCTCTTTCTCTCTAGCTGTTCCTCGTGGTGGCAATATTTTCTCTCCCCAACCGTTTTCGTGGAGGCAACATCTCTTTCTATTCTCCTCAGCTAGTGTTATTTAGACTCTCTGGTAATGTCTCCTCTGGAGAACCAAAACATACATATCGTAACTGTGCAATTCATTTCACTGAACATTATTTATATTTGTAGATAAATGGTCCAGAGAACCGACAAGTTGATAAATTAGACACATGTGCAACACTTGGGTATCTTTAATGTGGAAACGTTTCGCCACACAGTGGCTACATCAGTCCATACAAAGGAGAATGGTGAGGAACAGGAGGAGTTTGAGGTAATCAGTCCCTCAGCCTTGAGTCGATGTGGTCAGTCCATCAATCTTAAAAAGAATACAGCATAGGTGCGAAGTAGCTTATATACTGTAGGCAGGAGAGGTGCAGCAGTCGTAGGTGGTATAACATTTGTCCAGTGTGGAAGTAGGTCATGTCCAAAGGTTAGGCAAGTGAAGAATTCCCTGTATTAAGATCCCAAGATGTTGCTGTGTCAGGCTTACCTGGAGTCTACCTGGAGGGCATTCTGGGGATCAGCGCCCCCGCGGCCCGGTGACATTTGACGTTTTCAAAGGTAGTAAGACACACGACCACATGACCTCTGTGT
>NC_069485.1:4335503-4455503 GCF_026875155.1 Cherax quadricarinatus | reverse complement strand
CCAACCATCACACACCGATCCCTCTGTTCCCACCCCCCGCACCACGAACCCTACCCCTACAGCAACCCCCTATGGGAGCTCTTCCTCCACCTCCACTGCAACCCCCCACAGGCCCCCACCAGGGCTCCTGCTCTCCCAACCCCAGTTTTCCCCCAGGACCACAGTTACAGTATTAGAACAGAAGTTAACGAATAAATATGAGGAATGGCAAGAAAGAATCAATGAGAAGTCCCCAGGCATCATAGCAGTTACAGAAACAAAAACTCACGGAGACAATAACAGATGCAATCTTCCCACCAGGATACCAGATCATGAGGAAAGATAGAAGGGGCAGAGGGGGAGGAGGGGTTGCTCTGCTCATAAAAAAACTGATGGAAATTCGAGAAAATGGGAGGCATAGACGAGACAGAAGAAAGGCACTACATAGTAGGTACACTTCAGTCTGGGGAGCACAAGGTGGTCATTGCAGTAATGTATAATCCACCACAGAACTGCAGGAGGCCAAGAGAGGAATATGAAGAGAGCAACAGAGCAATGGTGGACACACTTGCTGAGGTGGCAAGAAGAGCTCTCTCCAGTAGAGCAAAGTTGCTGGTTATGGGGGATTTCAACCACAGGGAGATTGACTGGGAAAACCTAGAGCCACATGGGGGTCCCGAAACATGGAGAGCCAAGATGTTGGATGTGGTGCTGGAAAACTTCATGCACCAACATGTTAAGGACACTACCAGAGTGAGAGGGGAGGATGAATCAGCAAGATTGGACCTTGTGTTCACCCTGGGCAGTTCAGACATTGAGGACATCACATATGAGAGTTCCCTAGGAGCTAGTGACCACGTGGTTCTGTGCTTTGAATACATAGTAGAGTTGCAAGTGGAGAGAGTAACAGGAGTTGAATGGGAAAAGCCTGACTATAAAAGAGGGGACTACATAGGGTTGAGGAACTTCCTGCAGGAGGTCCCATGGGACAGAGAACTGGCAGGAAAACCAGTAAACGAAATAACGGAATATGTAACAACAAAATGCAAGGAGGCAGTGGAAAGGTTTATTCCCAAGGGCAACAGAAACAATGGGAAGACCAGAACGAGCCCCTGGTTTACCCGACGGTGTAAGGAGGCAAAAACAAAGTGCAATAGAGAATGGAAAAAATACAGAAGGCAGAGAACAAATGAAAATAGGGAGATCAGTCGCAGAGCCAGGAACGAGTATGCACAGGTAAGGAGGGAGGCCCAGCGACAGTATGAAAATAACATAGCATCGAGAATCAAGACTGACCCGAAACTGTTGTATAGCCACATCAGGAGGAAGACAACAGTCAAAGACCAGGTGATCAGACTGAGGACAGAAGGTGGAGAACTCACAAGAAATGATCAGGAGCTATGTGAGGAGCTAAACAGGAGATTTAAGGAAGTTTTTACAGTAGAGACAGGAAGGGCTCTGAGAAGACAGCACAGAAGGGAACATCAAGAGGGAATATACCAACAAGTGTTGGATGACATACGAACAACTGAGGAGGAGGTGCAGAAGCTGCTAAGTGACCTTGATACCTCAAAGGCGATGGAACCGGACAACATCTCCCCATGGGTCCTTAGAGAAGGAGCAGAGATGCTGTGCGTGCCTCTAACCACAATCTTCAACACATCCCTTGAAACTGGGCAACTACCTGAGAAATGGAAGACAGCAAATGTAGTCCCCATTTTTAAGAAAGGAAACAGAAATGAGGTACTAAACTACAGACCTGTGTCTCTGACATGTATTGTGTGCAAAGTCATGGAGAAGATTATCAGGAGGAGAGTGGTGGAACACCTGGAACTGAACAAGATTATAAATGAAAACCAGCATGGGTTCATGGAAGGCAAATCCTGTGTCACAAACCTCCTGGAGTTTTATGACAAGGTAACAGAAGTAAGACACGAGAGAGAGGGGTGGGTTGATTGCGTTTTCCTAGACTGCAGGAAGGCCTTTGACACAGTTCCCCACAAGAGATTAGTGCATAAGCTGGAGGATCAGGCACATATAACAGAGAGGGCACTGCAATGGATCAGGGAATGCCTGACAGGGAGGCAACAACGAGTCATGGTACGTGAAGAGGTATCACAGTGGGCGCCTGTGACGAGCGGGGTCCCACAGGGGTCAGTTCTAGGACCAGTGCTATTTTTTATATATACGAACGACATGATGGAAGGAATAGACTCTGAAGTGTCCCTATTCGCAGATGATGTGAAGCTGATGAGAAGAATTAAATCGGATGAGGATGAGGCAGGACTGCAAAGAGACCTGGACAGGCTGGACATGTGGTCCAGAAACTGGCTTCTCGAATTCAACCCTGCCAAATGCAAAGTCATGAAGATTGGGGAGGGGCAAAGAAGGCTGCAGACAGAGTATAGGCTAGGTGGACAAAGACTACAGACCTCACTCAGGGAGAAAGACCTTTTGGGTGACCATAACACCGAGCACGTCACCGGAGGCACACATCAACCAAATAACTGCTGGAGCATACGGGCGCCTGGCAAACCTGAGAATAGCGTTCCGATACCTTAATAAGGAATCGTTCAAGACACTGTACACTGTGTATGTTAGCCCCATACTGGAGTATACAGCACCAGTCTGGAACCCACACCTGGTCAAGCACATCAAGAAGTTAGAGAAAGTACAAAGGTTTACAACAAGGCTAGTCCCAGAGCTCAGGGGAATGTCGTACGAGAAAAGGTTGAGGGAAATCGGACTGACGACACTGGAGGACAGAAGGGTCAGGGAAGACATGATAACGACATTCAAGAAACTGCGGGGAATAGACAAGGTGGACAGAGATAAAATGTTCCAGAGAGGGGACACAGGGACAAGGGGTCACAACTGGAAGCTGAAGACTCAGACGAGTCACAGGGACGTTAGGAAGTATTTCTTCAGTCATAGAGTCGTCAGGAAGTGGAATAGCCTAGCAAGTGAAGTAGTGGAGGCAGGAACCATACATAGTTTTAAGAAGAGGTATGACAAAGCTCAGGAAGCAGAGAGGGAGAGGACCTAGTAGCGATCAGTGAAGAGGCGGGGCCAGGAGCTGAGTCTCGACCCCTGCAACCACAATTAGGTGAGTACAATTAGGTGAGTACACACACACACACACACACACACACTGCTGGTGAAGTGGCAGAAGGCTGGCAGACAGGCAGCCAGGAAGAGCGGGAGGGCAGACCCACGGAGCCGGTTGATAAATGTTTGCAATTCGTACGAAGGTAAGTGGTTCGGACACAGAATAAGATCTCGGGCAATCGTAAACTAGCACATCTAAGTATCCATGGGTACAATGGCAGCTAGTTTGAATGTGGGTGGCGGCTACGGTGGGCAAGAGAGTCTCCCCCATCACCTGCTATGTATGAGGTAGACTTAGAGAGTAGTCACCCAGCATCACGCACCCCACACATCCTTATATGTCGACGAGGCCCTGTTGAAATATTTGCTCTACTACCGACCCTGGTGGGGGTAGTGTCTGTCCTGCTGCCTCTTGCCCTGCCAACCTGCCTACCTCTGACGTCTTTGTTGCTCTCCTCCAAGCTACACTAAATGTACTCTTCCCTCCTCTTCCCTGATACATAATTACTACAGTAACTCCAACCTTCATGAAGTGAAATACTGAAACTGGTAGTTAATAAATCCGTAGTGGAATGCTTGATGATTTCATCATCGCGGTACAGAAGTCTCACCGTTGAGGCTGACGGATTTCATTACTGTTTGAAATTCATCATGTGTGATGTAACATGGCAGAATAATATAGACAGCTCTAGTTCCATAATATGTAAAGCATAAATAAAATATTGTATTCAGATACTACGGGGGTTCCTACCGTGTAACTCTGGTACTAGGTACTCTCATTCTATGGGGGTTCCTACCATGTAACTCTGGTACTAGGTACTCTCATTCTACGTGGGTTTTTACCATGTAATTCTGGTACTAGGTACTCTCATTCTATGGGGGTTCCTACCATGTAACTCTGGTACTAGGTACTCTCATTCTATGGGGGTTCCTACCATGTAACTCTGGTACTAGGTACTCTCATTCTACGGGGGTTCCTACCATGTAACTCTGGTACTAGGTACTCTCATTCTACGTGGGTTTTTACCATGTAATTCTGGTACTAGGTACTCTCATTCTATGGGGGTTCCTACCATGTAACTCTGGTACTAGGTACTCTCATTCTATGGGGGTTCCTACCATGTAACTCTGGTACTAGGTACTCTCATTCTACGGGGGTTCCTACCATGTAACTCTGGTACTAGGTACTCTCATTCTACGGGGGTTCCTACCATGTAACTCTGGTACTAGGTACTCTCATTCTACGGGGGTTCCTACCATGTAACTCTGGTACTAGGTACTCTCATTCTACGTGGGTTTTTACCATGTAATTCTGGTACTAGGTACTCTCATTCTATGGGGGTTCCTACCATGTAACTCTGGTACTAGGTACTCTCATTCTATGGGGGTTCCTTCCATGTAACTCTGGTACTAGGTACTCTCATTCTACGGGGGTTCCTACCATGTAACTCTGGTACTAGGTACTCTCATTCTATGGGGGTTCCTACCATGTAACTCTGGTACTAGGTACTCTCATTCAATGGGGGTTCCTACCATGTAACTCTGGTACTAGGTACTCTCATTCTACGGGGGTTCCTACCATGTAACTCTGGTACTAGGTACTCTCATTCTACGGGGGTTCCTACCATATAACTCTGGTACTAGGTACTCTCATTCTGCGGGGGTTCCTACCATGTAACTCTGGTACTAGGTACTCTCATTCTACGGGGGTTCCTACCATATAACTCTGGTACTAGGTACTCTCATTCTGCGGGGGTTCCTACCATGTAACTCTGGTACTAGGTACTTTCATTCTACGGGGGTTCCTACCATGTAACTCTGGTACTAGGTACTTTCATTCTACGGGGGTTCCTACCATGTAACTCTGGTACTAGGTACTCTCATTCTACGGGGGTTCCTACCATATAACTCAGGTACTAGATACTCTCATTCTACGGGGGTTCCTACCATGTAACTCTGGTACTAGGTACTCTCATTCTACGGGGGTTCCTACCATGTAACTCTGGTACTAGGTACTCTCATTCTACGGGGGTTCCTACCATGTAACTCTGGTACTAGGTACTCTCATTCTACGGGGGTTCCTACCATGTAACTCTGGTACTAGGTACTCTCATTCTATGTGGGTTCCTACCATGTAACTCTGGTACTAGGTACTCTCATTCTACGGGGGTTCCTACCATGTAACTCTGGTACTAGGTACTCTCATTCTACGGGGGTTCCTACCATGTAACTCTGGTACTAGGTACTCTCATTCTACGGGGGTTCCTACCATGTAACTCTGGTACTAGGTACTCTCATTCTATGGGGGTTCCTACCATGTAAACTCTGGTACTAGGTACTCTCATTCTACGGGGGTTCCTACCATGTAACTCTGGTACTAGGTACTCTCATTCTACGGGGGTTCCTACCATGTAACTCTGGTACTAGGTACTCTCATTCTATGTGGGTTCCTACCATGTAACTCTGGTACTAGGTACTCTCATTCTACGGGGGTTCCTACCATGTAACTCTGGTACTAGGTTACTCTCATTCTATGGGGGTTCCTACCATGTAACTCTGGTACTAGGTACTCTCATTCTACGGGGGTTCCTACCATGTAACTCTGGTACTAGGTACTCTCATTCTACGGAGGTTCCTACCATGTAACTCTGGTGCTAGGTACTCTCATTCTACGGGGGTTCCTACCATATAACTCTTAAACTAGGTACTCTCATTCTACGGAGGTTCCTACCATGTAACTCTGGTACTAGGTACTCTCATTCTACGGGGGTTCCTACCATGTAACTCTGGTAAGAACATAAGAACATAAGAAAGAAGGAACACTGCAACAGGCCTACTGACCCATGCGGAGCAGGTTCATGTCTCCCCCCCGGATTATCCCAATGACCCACCCAGTCTGGTCATCCCCACTCAAGGATGGAGCACTGTACCAGACCCAGCAGCACAAGCTAGTCAGCTCCAACTCACACCCATCCACACCCACTCATGTATTTATCTAACCTATTTTTAAAACTACACAACGTTTTAGCCTCAATAACTGTACTCGGGAGTTTGTTCCACTCATCCACAACTCTGTTACCAAACCAGTGCTTTCCTATATCCTTCCTGAATCTGAATTTTTCCAACTTGAAACCATTGCTGCGAGTCCTGTCTTGGCTGGAAATTTTCAGCACATTATTTACATCCCCTTTATTTATTCCTGTTTTCCATTTATACACCTCGATCATATCCCCCCTAATTCTACGCCTTTCGAGAGAGTGCAGATTCAGGGCCCTCAGTCTATCCTCATAGGGAAGATTTCTGATACATGGGATCATCCTTGTCATCCTCCTTTGTACGTTTTCCAGAGCATTTATATCCATTCTGTAATACGGTGACCAGAACTGAGCAGCATAGTCTAAATGAGGCCTAACCAAGGATATATAGAGTTGAAGAACAACCTGAGGACTTCTATTATTTATACTTCTAGCTATGAAGCCAAGAATTCTGTTAGCTTTATTGCGAACACTAATGCACTGTTGTCTTGGTTTTAGGTTACTGCTAACCAGAACTCCTAAATCCTTTTCGCAATCGGTAGTATTAAGATCTACATTATTTAGTTTATATGTGGCATGGTTATTTAACTGTCCAACATTTAGAACTTTGCATTTGTCAATATTAAACTGCATCTGCCACTTCTCCGACCATTGCGTCAGGTACTCTCATTCTACGGGGGTTCCTACCATGTAACTCTGGTACTAGGTACTCTCATTCTACGGGGGTTCCTACCATGTAACTCTGTTACTAGGTACTCTCATTCTACGGGGGTTCCTACCATGTAACTCTGGTACTAGGTACTCTCATTCTACGGGTGCTCCTACCATGTAACTCTGGTATTAGGTACTCTCATTCTACGGGGGTTCCTACCATGTAACTCTGGTACTAGGTACTTTCATTCTACGGGGGTTACTACCATGTAACTCTGGTACTAGGTACTCTCATTCTACGGGGGTTCCTACCATGTAACTCTGGTACTAGGTACTCTCATTCTACGGGGGTTCCTACCATGTAACTCTGGTACTAGGTACTCTCATTCTACGGGGGTTCCTACCATGTAACTCTGGTACTTGGTACTCTCATTCTACGGGGGTTCCTCCCATGTAACTCTGGTACTAGGTACTCTCATTCTACGGGGGTTCCTACCATGTAACTCTGGTACTAGGTACTCTCATTCTACAGGGGTTCCTACCATGTAACTCTGGTACTAGGTACTCTCATTCTACGGGGGTTCCTACCATGTAACTCTGGTACTAGGTGCTCTCATTCTACGGGGGTTCCTACCATGTAACTCTGGTACTAGGTACTCTCATTCTACGGGGGTTCCTACCATGTAACTCTGGTACTAGGTACTCTCATTCTACGGGGGTTCCTACCATGTAACTCTGGTACTAGGTACTCTCATTCTACGGGGGTTCCTACCATGTAACTCTGGTACTAGGTACTCTCATTATACGGGGGTTCCTACCATGTAACTCTGGTACTAGGTACTCTCATTCTACGGGGGTTCCTACCATGTAACTCTGGTACTAGGTACTCTCATTCTACGGGGGTTCCTACCATGTAACTCTGGTACTAGGTACTCTCATTCTACGGGGGTTCCTGCCATGTAACTCTGGTACTAGGTACTCTCATTCTACGGGGGTTCCTACCATGTAACTCTGGTACTAGGTACTCTCATTCTACGGGGGTTCCTACCATGTAACTCTGGTACTAGGTACTCTCATTCTACGGGGGTTCCTACCATGTAACTCTGGTACTAGGTACTCTCATTCTACAGGGGTTCCTACCATGTAACTCTGGTACTAGGTACTCTCATTCTACGGGGGTTCCTACCATGTAACTCTGGTACTAGGTACTCTCATTCTACGGGGTTCCTACCATGTAACTCTGGTACTAGGTACTCTCATTCTACGGGGGTTCCTACCATGTAACTCTGGTACTAGGTACTCTCATTCTACGGGGGTTCCTACCATGTAATTCTCTCTTTTAGAACAGTTCAATGTAATGGCTCTACCATCTTGACTGCCTTCCTGGCTCTCACTCTTGGTTCTTTCTTCCTGGCTCTCATTCTTGGTTCTTTCTTCCTGGCTCTCACTCGTGGTTCTTTCTTCCTGGCTCTCACTCGTGGTTCTTTCTTCCTGGCTCTCACTCGTGGTTCTTTCTTCCTGGCTCTCACTCGTGGTTCTTTCTTCCTGGCTCTCACTCTTGGTTCTCACTTCCTGGCTCTCACTCGTGGTTCTTTCTTTCTGGCTGTCACTCGTGGTTCTTTTCTTCCTGGCTCTCACTCGTGGTTCTTTCTTCCTGGCTCTCACTCGTGGTTCTCACTTCCTGGCTCTCACTCTTGATTCTCACTTCCTGGCTCTCACTCTTCGTTCTCACTTCCTGGCTCTCACTCTTGGTTCTTTCTTCCTGGCTCTCACTCTTGGTTCTTTCTTCCTGGCTCTCACTCGTGGTTCTCACTTCCTGGCTCTCACTCTTGGTTCTCATTTCCTGGCTCTCACTCTTGGTTCTCGATTTCTGGCTCTCACTCTTGGTTCTCACTTCCTGGCTCTTACTCTTGGTTCTCACTTTCTGGCTCTCACTCTTGGTTCTCTCTTCCTGCCTCTCACTCTTGGTTCTCACTTCCTGGCTCTCACTCTTGGTTCTCACTTCCTGGCTCTCACTCTTAGTTCTCCGTTTCTGGCTCTCACTCTTGGTTCTCACTTTCTGGCTCTCACTCTTGGTTCTCTCTTCCTGCCTCTCACTCTTGGTTCTCACTTCCTGGCTCTAACTATTGGTTCTCATTTTCTGGCTCTCACTCTTGGTTCTCACTTTCTGGCTCTCACTCTTAGTTCTCACTTCCTGGCTCTTACTCTTGGTTCTCATTTCCCGGCTCTCACTCTTGGTTCTCAATTCCTGGCTCTCACTATTGGTTCTCACTTCCTGCCTCTCACTCTTGGTTCTCACTTCCTGGCTCTAACTATTGGTTCTCATTTTCTGGCTCTCTCTCTTGGTTCTCACTTTCTGGCTCTCACTCTTGGTTCTCACTTCCTGGCTCTCACTCTTGGTTCTCATTTCCTGGCTCTCACTCTTGGTTCTCAATTCCTGGCTCTCACTCTTGGTTCTCACTTCCTGGCTCTCACTCTTGGTTCTCTCTTCCTGCCTCTCACTCTTGGTTCTCAATTCCTGGCTCTCACTCTTGGTTCTCACTTCCTGGCTTCACTCTTGGTTCTCTCTTCCTGCCTCTCACTCTTGGTTCTCACTTCCTGGCTCTAACTATTGGTTCTCATTTTCTGGCTCTCACTCTTGGTTCTCACTTCCTGGCTCTCACTCTTGGTTCTCACTTCCTGGCTCTCACTCTTGGTTCTCAATTCCTGGCTCTCACTCTTGGTTCTCACTTCCTGGCTCTCACTCTTGGTTCTCTCTTCCTGCCTCTCACTCTTGGTTCTCACTTCCTGGCTCTAACTATTGGTTCTCATTTTCTGGCTCTCACTCTTGGTTCTCACTTCCTGGCTCTCACTCTTGGTTCTCACTTCCTGGCTCTCACTCTTGGTTCTCAATTCCTGGCTCTCACTCTTGGTTCTCACTTCCTGGCTCTCACTCTTGGTTCTCACTTCCTGGCTCTCACTCTTGGTTCTCAATTCCTGGCTCTCACTCTTGGTTTCTCACTTCCTGGCTCTCACTCTTGGTTCTCCACTTCCTGGCTCTCACTCTTGGTTCTCACTTCCTGGCTCTCACTCTTGGTTCTCACTTCCTGGCTCTAACTATTGGTTCTCATTTTCTGGCTCTCTCTCTTGGTTCTCACTTTCTGGCTCTCACTCTTGGTTCTCACTTCCTAGCTCTCACTCTTGGTTCTCATTTCCTGGCTCTCACTCTTGGTTCTCATTTCCCGGCTCTAACTCTTGGTTCTCCCTTCCTGGCTCTCACTCTTGGTTCTCACTTCCTGGCTTTCACTCTTGGTTCTCATTTCCTGGCTCTAACTCTCGGTTCTCACTTCCTGGCTCTCATTCTTGGTTCTCTCTTCCTTTCTCACATCACGCATCATTCGCACTGCTGTGCAGTGCCACTATGAACAGGACCAACAGTAACATATCATCATCAATGTCTCTATCAGTGGGACTACACACAGCGTCTTCAGCATCAACGTCACTATCAGCAAAACAAATAATATGTTAATATTGGTAGACTCATCGACAATATGTTAGGTAAAAAAACATAATTGAAACTAATGTTTCATTTTGTTGAGGCAACGTTTCGCTCTCCAGGAGCTTTTGTCAAGCCGTTACAGTTACGGCTTTTACCTAACAAAACTAATACGAACACCATCATATATGGTTTAGAAAGACACGTAAGCAAACACTATAACATATTTATTAGAAAACGTTTCGGTCCTGGGACCTTGATCACGTTTTCTAATAAATATGTTATAGTGTTTGCTTACGTGTCTTTCTAAACCAACTTGTCGGTATTTATTACCAAGGTTTATACCACCATCATATATGCCGCATTCACTATGACGAACACCTTTAATTCACTATCTGTTATCTCCATCACTGTTACTTTGCTTTGGAGAAACCCTAAACTCTGTTTGGCCACCCGGCAGCCGTACGCGTTCGGTGGCCCTCCGCCTGATCCTTATTCTGCAGGAGGATAGACCCCGCCGACCCCTGGCTATCGTCAGGTCACCTCCCACGAAGGATTCCTAATGATAGCTGGTCACCTAGTACCGGAAGTCTCTTAGAGGAAAGGGGTCTCCTAAGGAAAATGTCACTCACGGAAAGAATAGATGATCGCTCGGAAATAGAGTAGTGGATGAGTGGAACAGTCTGTCTAGTATGGGTTACTGAAGCTAAAACTTTGGGTAGCTTTAAATATAGGTTAGATCTTGGCATAAACAAAGGAGATATAAATAAGGTCCTGAAGATATCTCTTCGAGAAAGAACCAGCATTAATGGATTCAAACTGGATAAGTTTAGATTTAGAAAGGATATAGGAATTTGTTAGTTTGGAAATAGAGTAACGGATGAGTGGAACAGTCTGTCTAGTATGGGTTACTGAAGCTAAAACTTTGGGTAGCTTCAAATATAGGTTAGATAAATGCATAAGGAAGAGGGGCTGGACTTGAGTGGAACTTGCCTAACGCGTTAATAGGGTTATCAAAGTTTATTTCTTGGTTAGCGTTGACAAATGGGTTGTACAGATATTTTTATTAGAGGGCCTGAGTTTGAGAAGGTCCTGCCTAGTATGAGCCAGTAGGCCTCCTGCAGTGTTCCGCCTTGTTTTTTTTTTTTAAAGTTTAATCAGTGCTGGATTTTCTCAACAACTCGGGGAAGAAAAATATTATTGCTAAAATTTATCACCATTCCAAGAAAGCCTCAAAATTAGTGTTACTGAAAATGGCATAAAATACCGACAGGTTGAAGATTAAGACACGTGTGCAACAGTTGATTGATGATAACGTTTCGCCAATTTGACTGAAGAAGCCTACTGTGTAGGCGAAACGTTTCAACTGTTGTACATGTGTCTTAACTCTCAAAATTAGCATATCGTCTATGAACGCTGAGTGATGGTATCAATAGTTAGAATTCTGGAATACGGATGATAACTCTCGGATCATGCAGCGACTGACATAAGTCATATAAGAGGAGTTTCAGTTGGTTAATGTTCTAGTTCCAGCAGGTAGGTTCATTAACTGTGATTTGCCAAAGCCATTGAGAATCCTTACCAGTGAGTGGATGCTCCTTCGCCCGCAAAAATAATCAGAATAAATGGCTGGGAATTCATACTCAGGCTGCTACGATAAGTGATGAATGGTATGGTGATACCGACAAGATGTGGAAAAAGACTTTTACGTACAGTTCAGAACATTTATTAGGAAGCGTTTCGCCACGAGTGGCTCCTTCAGTCCTAATACAGAGATAACTAAGAAAACGGGTGGAAAAATAAACACATAAGCAGTATAATGTGATCCTTTATTGACAACGTTTCGCCACGCAGTGGACTTTATCAAGTCACAAACAGGTGAAAGGTACGTGAGTATTTATACGTTGGAGTCAAGTGGAGAATCCTGGGTAGGTCGGATCTGAGGAGGACCTACACGGGACTGGCGGGTGCTTATGTAGTTAGGTGAGATAACGATGAAGAAGTTTCTTGGCAAGGGGTTCAGTTATGTTATAGAAGCCGTTGTTTTGGTTGAAGTTGTTGGATATACAGATAAGTGATGATTCCAGGATTCTGAGGGACTGAGTGTTGTCTTCTCTGGCGAAAGTCTTGCGTTTCTGTAGATGATTAAATGGTTGTGTGAAATTCGGTGTTGAACACAGGCATTGCTTAAATTGTCCGATCTGCCTGCATACTGGTGTTGTGAAATACGTGTTTGGAGGTCTCTGGATGTTTTTCCCACTTATAATTTGCTCCAGTCATTACATTATACTCCTGCAGAGGATTGAAGTTTGTCCTCTCTATTACTGGTAATGTCCTTGATGGTGGTGGATGTGAGAGGTAGATACTTGGAATGATGTATTGGAAAAGATGTTGGAAACATGTTTGGCAATGGAGTTGGTGGGGAGGACTATGTCTCTCCTCTCGGCAGTGTCTTCTCTGGGTGTGTTGAAGATGTTATATGCCCGGCGTCATCAACATAACGGAACCAGGTAACAGAAGAGGGAATAATAGAGAAAAATCGATCGACATCCAAATGTTCCATGTATAGGTTCGCCAGGGCGGCACTAAGTAGCGAACTCATGGATAGTCCAAAAGTCTGCTGAAAGAGGTGATTTTCGAAAGAGAAACACATAAAGGCAACACGTAGTTCAACAAGGTCGATGAAATCGCTGGCTGGAATAGGAAGGTCAAGCGAATTGTCAATTCTCCTGCGCAAGAGACCGATGGCTTGTGTAGTAGGCACTTTGGTGGATAGGGAAGTTATGTCAAGGTTGGAGAGTTTCTTGTTCCTGATGTTGATGTTACGAATGCGATTGAGAAGATTACCCGAGTGTTTGAGATGTGCTGGACTAATTGTGCCCAAGAGTTAAGAGAGGTGTTTAGCGAGAATTCCTGAGAGTTGGCGGGGAGCACTGCCTATTCCCGAGGATATGGGCCTCAATTGGATACCTGGCAGGCAGTACATTCTGGCAGGTCTGGGGTTGTGATAAATGGTTTTGAAAACCGACAAGTTGAAGATTGAAACACTTATGCAACATATGGGAATCTTTGGACGAAGACCTACTTCGACTAGTGGATGATACCACTGTGACTCCGCCTCCTCCTGCTTCACCTCACCTGACTACAGTATATAAGCCACATCTACGGCCCTAAGCTGTACATTCTACAAGATTGATGGACTGAACACATCGACTCCAGGCTGAGGGACTGATTACCTCAAACTCCTCCTCTCCTTACACCTTTCTGCTTTGTAATGGACTGATGAAGCCACTGTGTGGCGAAACGTTTCCTCAATAAAGATTCCCATATGTTGCATATGTGTCTCAATCTTCAACAGGTCTGGGGTTGCTGAGAATGGTGTTTCTTCCCTTGCTCTGAGTCCCTCAGAATGCGGCGAATCCTGTGAAGAAATGTTTTGGTGAGGTTGTCCACTTGGTTAGTTGTGAGAGGTTTGTAGGTATCTGAGTCATTAAGTAGATTGAGCATTTTGTTCCTGTAATTGTCAATGTTCAAGATTACAACACCACCTCCTTTATCAGCGGTGGTAACTCTGATGGTCGTGTCTTCTGCTAAAGCTTAAAGTGCAGTAATGTAACGTCGAGGCATGACATACAGCTCCCCAGTCATACATCGAACGTTACATCATTGCACTTTAAGATTTAGCAGAAGACACGACCATCAGGGTTACCACCGCTGATAAAGGAGGTGGTGTTGTAATCTTGAACATTGACAATTACAGGAACAAAATGCTCAATCTACTTAACGACTCAGATACCTACAAACCTCTCACAACAAACCAAGCGGAGAACCTTACCAAAACATTTCTTCACAGGACTCATCTCATTCTGAGGGACTCAGTACAAAGGAAGAGACTTCTGGACACCATTCCCAGCAACCCCAGACCTGCCAGAATGTACGGCCTGCTGTAGTGGCTAGTTTACTAAGCATCGACAGTCTTCCTGTGTGTAAACCTGCCACCATAATAAGTTATTACAAGGACCCCTGTGGAAATAAGACCATTTGTCTGACCTTTTTCCTGGGTTATTCAAGGTAATTTATGCATATATTATTATGTACTAGTGTGTACCTGTACCTAAATAAACTTAACGACAATGCATTACAGTCCAAATTGCTGACGATATCAGAAACATCCTTGTGAATAAGACAAACGAGCCACACTTGAGTATCTTTCTTTCCAGCTTTGTGGACTGAGGAAACTTGTCGGTAATAAATACCACTTTATGATAGGTCTATCGTTATTGTTTCCAGATGCGGGTAACACTGCTGCAAATTGAAAATATCTCTGTACGAGTTTTAATGTTATTCTGTCTACCTGGAAGCTGATCTTTGCTTACCTTAAGGCGGTATGATGAGAGAGAGCGTGGGGACAAAAGCTAAAACCCAGACGGTGAGAAAGAGAGTTCCCAGAGTATAACAGATACACAGGTGGTGAGTAAGAGAGCTCCCAGAGCAACACAGGTACACAAATGGCACTGTCTTGTCAAGGTTTACATCGTCCCCAGGAGCCTAAGCGGCGGGATCCAGGGTGCCCCAGTGTTTTGGTAACAAGTCGAGAGCGGTGGGTTCTGGGCGGTAGGTCGTGAACGATGGATCATGGGCGGAAGGCTGGTGGGCGGTGGGTGGGCACAACCCAAGAAGCCTGACACACTGTGGCCGTGGGCAGTGTGTGTGACGGTCCGTGGATTATACAATTACCATGCTGGCCAGACCTGGTCTATATGGTGGCTGGCGGGCTCCCTGCCTCCCTCCCCAGCTACTTCTCCAGGATATTGGGATAAATTATATATCCTGATCACCTCCAGCGTTGCCGGATAATAAAAGAGCTTAGTTATGGGTAATCTTGGGAGAATCATCCGGTGAGAGAACCTCTGATGTCTCTCTACGAGCTCGGGGGATGCTATAGAACGTAAATAAAGGAAGTTGAAGGGCAAACTGCAGTAAATTCTGTGTTTTATGAACTTTATGATATTTAAGGATGACACTAAGCTAAAGTACAGTGTTATTTCACACTGCGGTTTGTATACGGTCCCCTTGAAGTCGGCGGTCCGCTGGATATATGGGCAGGCGAAGGAAACCTAAGGAAAAAAACAAGAGGGTTCTGTAAAAACCCTCTTTTTCATACTGATTAAAGATGGGTAGCCTCTGGGCGAGGCAGAGCTGTGTGAGGCAGCTGCCCGCTGCAAGTAAGCCAGGAGGCCACTCCTTGTATAAGACTTTGAGGCAGCTGCCCGCTACAAGGAAGCCAGGAGGCCACTCCTTGTATAAGACTTTGAGGCAGCTGCCCGCTGCAAGTAAGCCAGGAGGCCACTCCTTGTATAAGACTTTGAGGCAGCTGCCCGCTACAAGGAAGCCAGGAGGCCACTCCATGTATAAGACTTTGACTTAAGAAATCGTAATGACACGATTGCAAACGAACCATACCCCCGGCCGGGATTGAACCCGCGGTCATAGAGTCTCAAAACTCCAGCCCGTCGCGTTAGCCACTAGACCAGCTAGCCACAATAAGATTCATCCAACTAGGTATATTTCTACACCATAGGAAGGTTAGCACAGGCACCACTGTGACCACAAATGCAAGTTTTTACAGACGAATCTCCAGCTAGCGTGGCCGTAACGAACTCTAGCTCAAGTCCCTTCACTGCCGTCAACATGACTTAACAAATCGTAATGACACGATTGCAAACAAACCATACCCCCGGCCGGGATTGAACCCGCGGTCGTAGAGTCTCAAAACTTCAGCCCGTCGCGTTAGCCACTAGACCAGCTAGCCACAATAAGATTCATCCAACTAGGTATATTTCTACACCATAGGAAGGTTGTGATGAATGGTTTGAAAAACCGACAAGTTGAAGATTGAGACACTTATGCAGCATATGGGAATCTTTGTTCAGGAAACGTTTCGCCACACAGTGGCTTCATCAGTCATCGCCACTGTGTGGCGAAACGTTTCCTGAATAAAGATTCCCATATGCTGCATAAGTGTCTCAATCTTCAACTTGTCGGTTTTTCAAACCATTCATCACAACCTTCCTATGGTGTAGAAATATACCTAGTTGGATGAATCTTATTGTGGCTAGCTGGTCTAGTGGCTAACGCGACAGGCTGGAGTTTTGAGACTCTATGACCGCGGGTTCAATCCCAGCCGGGGGTATGGTTTTTAAGACTTTTACCGAGAAAAAATAACGGCTCAAGACCTTTGATTTTTTACGATGTGTTTAACGAAGTTTCTCACAGCAGGAAGAGCGTTAAGGAGAGTTCTTGGGAGAAAAGTGAGATTACCGTAAAGATAACTGACTCAGATGTGAGTAGAAAGCGAGATATATCGCCGATTGTAACGAGGAGGGAGAACTTGGCCATGATCAACACTGAATTATAAGATCTGCCCCAGTCTGTACTAGTTGTATATTGTACTTATAAAATAAAAATTATTATTATTATTATTATTATTATTATTATTATTATTATTATTATTATTATTATTATTATTATTATATTCACTGATGGATCACTAGACCCGTCCCAGGATGTTTTGGCCACTTAGAATGTATTGACCACTTAGGATGTATTGACCACTTAGGATGTATTGACCACTTTAGAATGTATGACCACTTAGGATGTATTGACCACTTAGAATGTATTGACCACTTAGGATGTATTGACCACTTAGAATGTATTGACCACTTAGAATGTATTGACCACTTAGGATGTATTGACCACATAGAATGTATTGACCACTTAGGATGTATTGACCACTTAGAATGTATTGACCACTTAGGATGTATTGACCACTTAGAATGTATTGACCACTTAGGATGTATTGACCACTTAGAATGTATTGACCACTTAGAATGTATTGACCACTTAGGATGTATTGACCACATAGAATGTATTGACCACTTAGAATGTATTGACCACTTAGGATGTATTGACCACTTAGAATGTATTGACCACTTAGAATGTATTGACCACTTAGGATGTATTGACCACTTGGAATGTATTGACCACTTAGGATGTATTGACCACTTAGAATGTATTGACCACTTAGGTGTATTGACCACTTAGAATGTATTGCCACTTAGAATGTATTGACCACTTAGGTGTATTGACCACTTAGAATGTATTGACCACTTGAATGTATTGACCACTTAGGATGTATTTGACCACTTTAGGATGTATTGACCACTTAGAATGTATTGACCACTTAGGATGTATTGACCACTTAGGATGTATTGACCACTTAGGATGTATTGACCACTTAGAATGTATTGACCACTTAGGATGTATTGGGACCACTTAGGATGTATTGACCACTTAGGATGTATTGACCACTTAGAATGAAATGACCACTTAGAATGTTTTTGACCACTTAGAATGTATTGACCACTTAGGATGTATTTGACACTTAGGATGTATTGACCACTTAGAATGTATTGACCACTTAGGATGTATTGACCACTTAAGATGTATTGACACTTAGGATGTATTGACCACTTAGGATGTATTGATCACTTAGGATGTATTGACCAACTTAGAATGTATTGACCACTTAGGATGTATTGACCACTTAGGATGTATTGACCACTTAGAATGTATTGACCACTTAGGATGTATTGACCACTTAGGATGTATTGACCACTTAGGATGTATTGACCACTTAGAATGTATTGACCACTTAGAATGTATTGACCACTTAGAATGTATTGACCACTTAGGATGTATTGACCACTTAGGATGTATTGACCACTTAGGATGTATTGACCACTTAGAATGTATTGACCACTTAGGATGTATTGACCACTTAAGATGTATTGACCACTTAGGATGTATTGACCACTTAGGATGTATTGACCACTTAGGATGTATTGACCACTTAGGATGTATTGACCACTTAGAATGTATTGACCACTTAGGATGTATTAACCACTTAGGATGTATTGACCACTTAGGATGTATTGACCACTTAGGATGTATTGACCACTTAGGATGTATTAACCACTTAGGATGTATTGACCACTTAGGATGTATTGACCACTTAGGATGTATTGACCACTTAGGATGTATTGACCACTTAGAATGTATTGACCACTTAGAATGTATTGACCACTTAGAATGTATTGACCACTTAGAATGTATTAACCACTTAGAATGTATTGACCACTTAGAATGTATTGACCACTAAGGATGTATTGACCACTTAGGATGTATTGACCACTTAGGATGTATTGACCACTTAGGATGTATTGACCACTTAGGATGTATTAACCACTTAGGATGTATTAACCACTTAGGATGTATTAACCACTTAGGATGTATTGACCACTTAGGATGTATTGACCACTTAGGATGTATTAACCACTTAGGATGTATTAACCACTTAGGATGTATTAACCACTTAGGATGTATTGACCACTTAGGATGTATTGACCACTTAGGATGTATTGACCACTTAGGATGTATTAACCACTTAGAATGTATTGACCACTTAGGATGTATTGACCACTTAGAATGTATTGACCACTTAGAATGTATTGACCACTTAGGATGTATTGACCACTTAGGATGTATTGACCACTTAGAATGTATTGACCACTTAGGATGTATTGACCACTTAGGATGTATTGACCACTTAGGATGTATTGACCACTTAGGATGTATTAACCACTTAGGATGTATTGACCACTTAGGATGTATTAACCACTTAGGATGTATTGACCACTTAGGATGTATTAACCACTTAGGATGTATTGACCAATTAGGATGTATTGACCACTTAGGATGTATTGGCCACTTAGGATGTATTGACCACTTAGGATGTATTGACCACTTAGAATGTATTGACCACTTAGAATGTATTGACCACTTAGGATGTATTGACTACTTAGGATGTATTAACCACTTAGGATGTATTGACCACTTAGGATGTATTGACCACTTAGAATGTATTGACCACTTAGGATGTATTGACCACTTAGAATGTATTGACCACTTAGGATGTATTGACCACTTAGAATGTATTGACCACTTAGGATGCATTGACCACTTAGAATGTATTGACCACTTAGAATGTATTGACCACTTAGAATGTATTGGCCACTTAGGATGTATTAACCACTTAGAATGTATTGACCACTTAGGATGTATTAACCACTTAGAATGTATTGACCACTTAGGATGTATTAACCACTTAGAATGTATTGACCACTTAGGATGTATTGACCACTTAGAATGTATTGACCACTGTGAAAAGTGTGTGGGAAATCTTGCCAATAAGAAAAGCACAGCAAAAAAGCCGCTCTCCAGGTCAAGAGAAACACTGAAACACAACACAAGGAATACTTTACAGAAATGTTAAAAACATGTAAAATTCCGGTGAAAATTCCAGTTGATGATCTCAGTGATTGATGATGATCTGCAACACTTGAAACATATTGATGGTAAGAAAAGTTGAAGCATGATAGAGAGGATAGTGGCTGAGATTGACAGGTTTCGTGTTTACGTGTCATAGAGTGTTGCAGCAACTCAAAAATGGAAGACAATGTGAAATGAGTTGAGTTGTGGAGAGGAGAGTAAAAGTAACACTCGCAACATAAATAGTGTTTAAAACTACAGTGAGTGGTGGTGCTCACTGGTGAGTGGTGGTGCTCACTGGTGAGTGGTGGTGCTTGCTGGTGAGTGGTGGTGCTCACTGGTGAGTGGTGGTGCTTGCTGGTGAGTGGTGGTGCTTACTGGTGAGTGGTGGTGCTTACTGGTGAGTGGTGGTGCTCACTGGTGAATGGTGGTGCTTACTGGTGAGTGGTGGTGCTTACTGGTGAGTGGTGGTGCTCACTGGTGAGTGGTGGTGCTCACTGGTCAGGGGTGGTGCTCACTGGTGAGTGGTGATGTTCACTGGTAAGTGGTGGTGCTCACTGGTGAGTGATGATGTTCACTGGTGAGTGGTGATGTTCACTGGTGAGCGGTGGTGCTCACTGGTGAGCGGCGGTGTTCACTGGTGAGTGGTGGTGCTCACTGGTGAGCGGCGGTGCTCACTGGTGAGTGGTGATGTTCACTGGTGAGTGGTGGTGCTCACTGGTGAGCGGTGGTGCTTACTGGTGAGTGGTGATGTTCACTGGTGAGCGGTGGTGCTCACTGGTGAGCAGCGGTGCTCAGTGGTGAGTGGTGATGTTCACTGGTGAGCGGTGGTGCTCACTGGTGAGCAGCGGTGCTCAGTGGTGAGTGGTGATGTTCACTGGTGAGTGGTGGTGCTCACTGGTGAATGACGGTCAGTGAGGCAACCGGTGGCCAAGTATGCTGGTCAGCGCAGCAAGAGTTGTGAAAAGGAGAGAGAGAGAGAGAGAGAGAGAGAGAGAGAGAGAGAGAGAGAGAGAGAGAGAGAGAGAGAGAGAGAGAGAGAGAGAGAGAGAGAGAGAGAGAGAGAGAGAGAGAGAACTAGGACAAGTATTTCCTGACGCGGGTCTTAAGTCATATGATGACCCGCAGCTGGTCATCTGACTGAGACCTTCCACTGGCTTACCTATCCACCACATAAAGAATTAAAATTTACATTAAAATTAAACAAACAACAAAGTGCTGACGCGGTTTCCACGCGTCAGCACTTTGAATTAAAATACTAAACAAAAAAAAATTACACTTCTGACCCACCGTGATCGTTTAGTTTAGTTTACCCCCGGCATGGAGTGGGACCGTGTTAATGGCCGGGGCATGACATGCCCGGCGGTGCAGCCTAGCTAAACCCGGGTTAAAACGTGGCCAGGAGTGTGTGTTAAACCATCGTGGTTATACACACCAACCATGCTTCTGTTAAGTGCTCTCTCATATTACCTCACTGGCTCTTACATACACGAGAAATGCGTTTGCATGTTTTAAATGCCACATCAACTGTTCCGCTGATAATAGCTCAACTTGGTAACTATATTATATAATATATATATATATATATATATTATATATATATATATTATATTATATATTATATATATATATATATATATATATATATATTATATATATATATATATATATATAATATATTATATATATATTATATATATATATTATATATATATATAAATCAAGAGAAAAGCACATAGGAAGGAGACTACACCTCACGTTCGCCTTACAACACCTGACTTTTTATTACGATGTAAGTAACACACAACTTATATTCTAGCCAAGCGTTAAGAATTTAACTTGTCTAATGTATCTAAAATTTTTCCCAAATTTTATTAATTATAAATGAATCCAATTTGTATAACCCAAAAGCAATATTCATATTTTTTTCCGAAAGTATTTTTATGAAACATAATTCTATATTCCAGTAGACCATCAACTTGCTAGATACAACTTTCTCAGACTTTTGAAAATTAATTGGATAGTTAATATCTGTGACAGGAATAAATAGAGTATTAGAATCTTGTCCAGTTCTACTGTTATATTTATGTTGTTTTTTTACCCTTAGTTCACGACTTTTACCAGTTTAACCTTAATAAACTTTACCACATACTTTACAAGGGATCTTATAGACACATCCGTCAGTATTTTGGGGGGATTTTTTATCAAAAGATTTTTAACTGTAACGAGATTTTTAAATACAACTTTGATATTAAGTAGAGAAAGTATATGGCCCAAGTTTTTCATGGTAAGGGAGAACTAAATTATTTTTAGTTAAATGAGGCTGGTTCTTTCTTTCTGAATTGTAAAAAGTACTTCTAGTAATTTTAAATAATTTATCGGTTCTTGGATATTTTAGATCATTAGCAAGATGCAAAACAACCCAGTGGGGAGTTGAAAGACAGCTCCAGGTCTTTCGTGTTGAGATTAACTCTTCAGGAGCTTGCAATGTTGCAGAAATATAATAGGAAATGCTGGCAGATTAACTCAGGGAAAAGACTCTCTCTCCAGTGTTGTCCTGGAAAGAAATGTTTCCCGTTCGAATCTTCCCGGATTTCCGACTCTATTCCTGCAACATCGCAAGCTCCTGATGATGCATTGACTGGAACACGAAAGGCCTAGAGCCATAATTCAACTTTCCCTTTGATCAATTTGCATGTTCATTCACTGAGAGTGGTAGGAAATATACACGTGGAAATGTGTATATTCCGATACGTATTTTAATTCCGGTATTAATGATAAAGTATCCTTGACTGGTGGTGCACATGTGTCCTTGACTGGTGGTGCACATGTATCCTTGACTGGTGGTGCACATGTATCCTTGTCTGGTGGTGTACATGTATCCTTGACTGGTGGTGCACATGTGTCCTTGACTGGTGGTGTACATGTATCCCTGACTGGTGGTGTACATGTATCCCTGACTGGTGGCGCACATGTGAAGTGCAACCTCAGTGACCCTTGTGTTGGTGATTTTCTCTGAACCTAACAACCAATCACTTGCTTCTCGTGTATTTACACCCAGTACTGTAATATTAATTATGGACTGGGTATTTACAATTCCGAGTTGTTAGTCATTACTGCTGATGCGTATGTGGGTGGGTGGGTGCAGTGTGTGGGTGGGTGCAGTATGTGGGTGGGTGCAGTGTGAGGGTGGGTGTGGTGGGTGGAGTGGGTGTGTGGGTGGGTGGGTTCAGTGTGTGAGTGGGTGTGGTGGGTGGAGTGGGTAGGTGGAGTTAGTGGGTGGGTGGGTGTGGTGGGTGAAGTGGGTGGGTGGAGTGGGTGTGTGTGTGAGGGTGTCGCCATAACACAGACGTAAGTTATGATGACCAGCGTCGACCCACACCAGATACCCTCACCCACTCCACGTAACCCGCTCTAACACCACCACTACTGCCATCATCACCACTCTTACCTTCACCAGCACACACCACTCCTGCCATCACCATCACTCTTACCTTCACCAGCACCACCACTCCTGCCATCATCACCATTCTTACCTTCACCAGCACCACCACTCCTGCCATCACCATCACTCTTACCTTCACCAGCACCACCACTCCTGCCATCATCACCACTCTTACCTTCACCAGCACCACCACTCCTGCCATCACCATCACTCTTTACCTTCACCAGCACCACCACTCCTGCCATCATCACCACTCTTACCTTCACCAGCACCACCACTCCTGCCATCACCATCACTCTTACCTTCACCAGCACCACACTCCTGCCATCATCACCACTCTTACCTTCACCAGCACCACCACTCCTGTCATCATCACCACTCTTACTTCACCAGCACCACCACTCCTGCCATCATCACCATTCTTACCTTCACCAGCACCACCACTCCTGCCATCACCATCACTCTTACCTTCACCATCACCACCACTCCTGCCATCATCACCACTCTTACCTTCACCACCACTCCTGCCATCACCATGACTCTTACCTTCACCATCACCACCACTCTGCCATCATCACCACTCTTACCTTCACCAGCACTACCACTTCTACCATCACCACCATTCTTACCTTCACCAGCACCACCACTCCTACCATCACCACCACTCTTACCTTCACCATCACTACCACTCCAACTGCCCTCCACGCTTATCTTTTATCACACTCTAACTTCTTATTGGGTGAATTTTTGTTCTCTCTGTCGCACCTCCAACTCGGGAAAAAAATATTGTGAAAAGCAGGATAAATTATGACGTACCTTTATAGCCTGAGCTCCAGGGAGTACAGTTTGAAGGATGATGCACACTCCCACTTTCCGGATCTGTAATTTCTCCTGCCATAAGTGAGGCTGTTAGTGTACAGCAGAATTCCTCTATAAAGAACGCCAGTGCTAACGAGTCATCTCGTGTTTCCAAATTTCTTGTTACCAAGTCAATATTTTGTCTTACTGTTGTGATAGTAACCAATGTTTACTGTATGTAACACCTTCCTTCCAGGCTCTGGTGGCCTGGTGGTTAACGCTCTCGCTTCACACGGCGAGGGCCTGGGTTCGATTCCCAGCCAGAGTAGAAACATTGGACGTGTTTCTTTCCACCTGTTGTCTATGTTCCCCATCAGTAAAATGGGTACCTGGGTGTTAGTGGACTGGTGTGGGTCGCATCCTGGGACACTGACCTAATTTGCCCGAAATGCTGAGCATAACAAGGGGATTTCTGTGCAGTAGTATGTCATTGTTGTCAGCTAGGCCTGTATACCATGTACATGTACTTGTAGTAAATAAAGATTATTATTATTATTATTATTATTATTATTATTATTCCTCATTTCTTCAGGTTCATAGTTGAAAAAATATAATTTTTTACTTTATTTTAATTATTTCTTTCTTTGATTTGATGAATGAGACACTTGTGCCACACTTGCGTATATTTATTGTGGAAACGTTTCGCCAAGGTGCCCCGTGGCCTGGTGGCTGAAACTCTCTCTTCACACGGCGAGTGTCTGGGTTCGATTCCTGGCGAGGGTAGAAACACTGGGTGTGTTTCTTTACACCGGTTGTCTATGTTCACCCATCAGTCAAATGGGTACCTGGGTGTTAGTGGACTGGTGTGGGTCGCATCCTGGGAGAAAACTGACCTAATTTGCGGGAAATACTCAGCATAACAAGCGGCTTTCTATATAGTAGTATGTCACTGATGTCGGCTATGGTCTGTATACCTTGTACATGTACTTGTAGTAAATAAAGTTATTATTATTATTATTATTATTATTATTATTATTATTATTATTATTATTTTTTTTTTTTTTTATTGCTTCCTCAGTCCGATACAATAAAGAATGGCTGAAGATCAGAGGGAGTCTAAGGTAATCAGTCCCTCAGCCTGGGTCGATGTGTTCAGTCCATCAGTCTTGATGGACTGAACACATCGACTCCAGGCTGACGGATGATTAACTCAAACTCCTTCTGATTTTCGACCATTCTTGTCTGTACTGGACTGAGGAAGCCACTGGCTGGCGACACATTTCCTCAGTAAAACCACTCCAAGTGTTGCAGGTTTTTGAATCATTTGTCTGCATATGACTAACTTTCTCTCTAGGGAACCCGAAGTTCGTCAGTAATTATAATTATCACAGGTGTTGTCCTCATGTTGCCTTTATCTCCCTTTTAAGGGATGATACATTTAGGTTAGGTTAGGTTAGGTTAGGTTAGGTTAGGTTAGGTTAGGTTAGGTTAGGTTAGGTTAGGTTAGGTTAGATTCGTCAGGAAACAGGACAAGTGTTTCCTGACGTGAGTCTTAGTTATATGATGACCCACAGCTTAAGGTTTTGGTCATCTGACCGAGGCCTTCCACTGGCTTACCAGTCCACCCCTTTAAAAATTAGTCTGGATAATACAGTGTAATGATTTATATCTCTGAATACCACATATGGTAGGAACCTTGGTAATAGATACCGAAAATTGGATGGAAAAAAAAACGTGAGTAAACACTAGGACATACTTGTTAGAAAACGTTTTGGTCCTGGGACCTTGATCAAGGTACCAGGGCCGAAACGTTTCCTAATAAATATGTCCTGGTGTTTGCTCACGTGTCTTTCTAAATTGATATCAGAATTGTAGACGAGAAGCAGTACTCTGGGGCGAGTACCGTGCAATGAGGTACACAAGAGTACAGAGCTGAGTACAATATCCTGAAGCACGGAAGAGTACTAGGTCGTGGTTTATCACGGTGGAAAACCTCTGGTGTTACAATGTCAATAATTTCACCTCGTATCCATTACGGTGCAGAGACAGGTGAAGATCCATCCTCCAGCATATGCATATATTCCTTTTTCGACGACGTTTCGGTTTCCCACTACATTGTAAAATGCTCCAAACTTTGGAACACCCGTGACCTAACCTGATTCCTCCTTTTTCTTCTTCTCCCTCTTCCCCTTTCCTGTTTCCTTTTTCTCCTTTGAGTTGTCTTTCTTCTGCCTTATGTTTTTGTTCCTTCTTCATTTATTTATTTATCCCCCCATCCTCTGTGTTTTTGTTCTTACCCTCTGTGGGCACCTAGCCCTCTCGTGGGCACCTAGCTCCCTCGCGGGCATCTAGCTCCCTTGCAGTGTTCCTCTTTCTTAGTATCTGACTTGCTCGTTCTCCTCTTACCACCTCCTCACTACTACTGCCTTCCACCTCCATTACTACTACTACTTCTTCTACTACTACTACTACTACTACTACTACTACTACTACTACTACTACTACTACTACTACTACTACTACTACTACTACTACTACTACCACCTCCTGCCTATACATACCCTTCCTGCTCTCCTTTTCGTTAGTGTGACTTTGTAAATGGTCCAAGTCGGTCCGAAACGTCATCGTAAGCTCCTCTCTTCTAAGTGCGGGTTATTTGTGTATCGTTCCAGACACGGTATTGTTCCTTGTTTTGTTATTCCTTTTGCAAGACTAGGTGAGTACCTTTAGGTAGTAGCTCTTTCACGCTCAACAGCCGGAGGATCGAGCCTCAACCACACCTTGAGTTGAATTATAATACTAAGAACATAAATAATAATAATAATAATTGCCAGATTACGGTGCAGAATTTATTTCTATAACTTCCTATATCTCCTTCACTCTGGTAATCTACGTTAATATGCCTGCGTAAATAAGAAATTCAATAATATAGCAACGGTTAATGAAAATTTTATATTTAAGAAATGATTTACATCGTTATAGAAGTTAATATAAGTTATAACTTAGGTCAGGTTAATTGAAGTCCATGAGACGACTTTTTTGACGTTGGTTACTTAATGTTAAGGTCAGTAGTGAATGTAGCTGCAGCCTATGTGGCGGGTTGAAGTTGTAGTCACTGGTGTTGAGAGAATCAGGTGGTGCGTGGAGCACACTGGTGGTGCTGGTGGTGCTGGTGGTGCTGGTGGTGCTGGTGGTGCTGGTGGTGCTGGTGGTGCTGGTGGTGCTGGTGGTGCTGGTGGTGTTGGTGCTGCTGGTGCTGCTGGTGCTGCTGGTGCTGCTGGTGCTGCTGGTGCTGCTGGTGCTGCTGGTGCTGCTGCTGGTGCTGCTGCTGGTGCTGCTGGTGCTGCTGGTGCTGCTGGTGCTGCTGGTGCTGCCGGTGCTGCTGGTGCTGCTGGTGCTGCTGCTGGTGCTGCTGCTGGTGCTGCTGCTGGTGCTGCTGGTGCTGCTGGTGCTGCTGCTGGTGCTGCTGCTGGTGCTGCTGCTGGTGCTGCTGGTGCTGCTGGTGCTGCTGCTGGTGCTGCTGGTGCTGCTGCTGGTGCTGCTGGTGCTGCTGGTGCTGCTGCTGGTGCTGCTGCTGGTGCTGCTGCTGGTGCTGCTGCTGTGTGCTGCTGGTGCTGCTGGCTGGTGCTGCTGTGTGCTGCTGCTGGTGCTGCTGTGTGTTGCTGCTGGTGCTGCTGGTGCTGCTGCTGGTGCTGTGCTGGTGCTGTGCTGCTGGTGCTGCTGGTGCTGCTGGTGCTGCTGCTGTGCTGCTTGGTGGTGCTGCTGGTGCTGCTGTGGTGCTGGCTGCTGGTGCTGCTGCTGGGTGCTGCTGCTGGTGCTGCTGCTGTGCTGGTGCTGCTGCTGGTGCTGCTGCTGGTGCTGCTGCGGTGCTGCTGGTGCTGCTGGTGCTGGTGCTGCTGGTGTGCTGCTGGTGGCTGCTGCTGGTGCTGCTGGTGCTGCTGGTGCTGCTGGTGCTGCTGGTGCTGCTGCTGGTGCTGCTGGTGCTGCTGGTGCTGCTGGTGCTGCTGGTGCTGGTGCTGCTGCTGGTGCTGGTGCTGCTGGTGCTGCTGGTGCTGCTGGTGCTGGGTGCTTGCTGCTGGTGCTGTAGTGGTGCTGCTGGTGCTGCTGGTGCTGCTGCTGGTGCTGTGTGCTGCTGGTGCTGTGTCTGTGGTGCTGCTGCTGGTGCTGCTGTGGTGTGCTGCTGTCTGGTGCTGCTGGTGCTGCTGGTGCTGCTGCTGCTGCTGGTGCTGGTGCTGCTGCTGGTGCTGCTGCTGGTGCGCTGCTGGTGCTGCTGGTGCTGCTGGTGCTGCTGCTGTGCTGTGCTGCTGGTGCTGTGCTGCTGGTGCTGTGCTGGTGCTGCTGGTGCTGCTGGTGCTGCTGGTGCTGCTGGTGCTGCTGGTGCTGCTGGTGCTGCTGGTGCTGCTGGTGCTGCTTGGTGCTGCTGGTGCTGCTGGTGCTGCTGGTGCTGCTGTGCTGCTGGTGCTGCTGGTGCTGCTGGTGCTGCTGGTGCTGGTGCTGCTGGTGCTGCTGGTGCTGCTGTGCTGCTGGTGCTGCTGGTGCTGCTGGTGCTGCTGGTGCTGCTGGTGCTGCTGGTGGGCTGCTGGTGCTGCTGGTGCTGCTGGTGCTGCTGGTGCTGCTGGTGCTGCTGGTGCTGCTGGTGCTGCTGGTGCTGCTGGTGCTGCTGGTGCTGCTGGTGCTGCTGGTGCTGCTGGTGCTGCTGGTGCTGCTGCTGTGCTGCTGCTGGTGCCTGCTGGTGGGGGCTGCGTGCTGCTGTGCTGCTGGTGCTGCTGGTGCTGCTGTGCTGCTGGTGCTGCTGCTGCTGCTGGTGGCTGTGGTGCTGCTTGCTGGTGCTGCTGGTGCGTGCTGTGTGCTGCGGTGGCTGCTGCTGCGTGCTGGTGCTGCTGGTGCGTGCTGCTGTGCTGCTGTGCATGCTGGTGCTCTGGTGCACACATGTTCATGTTTCAACGTGACTTGATTATCATTTTCAAGTTGTTACATATAAAACCTGAAACTTTTAAAAGTTAAACCCATTTGTTGAATGTATATGTACACACACACACACACACACACACACACACACACACACACACACACACACACACACACACACACACACACACACACACACACACACACACACACACACACAGATCCTGAGGAAAGACAGAGGGAACAGGGGGGTGGAGGAGTGGCACTGCTGATCAAAAACCGATGGAATTTTGATGAGCTGGAGAGAGGAGGCAGCGGAGAAGAAAGTGATTACATAGCGGGAACGCTTCACTCTGGAGGTCCCAAGGTGGTAATTGCAGTGATGTATAACCCACCACAGAACAGCAGGAGGCCAAGGCAAGAGTATGATGAGAGCAATAGAGCGATGGTTGACACACTGGCTAGAGTGGCCAGAAGAGCTCATGCATGCAGGGCAAAGCTCCTGATCATGGGTGACTTTAACCACAAGGAGATTGATTGGGAGAACTTGGAGCCACATGGGGGCCAAGATACATGGAGGGCTAAGATGATGGAGGTGGTACTGGAAAACTTCATGTGTCAACACGTAAGGGACACTAGATGAGAGAGAGGAGAAGATGAACCAGCAAGACTGGACCTAGTATTCACCGTGAGTAGTGCAGATATTGAGAACATCACATACGAAAGACCCCTTGGGGCCAGTGACCATGTGGTTTTAAGCTTTGAATACACAGTAGAGCTACAAGTGGAGGGAGAAGCAGGAAGGCCATGGCGAATGAAGCATACTACAAGAAACGGGACTACACGGGAATGAGGAACTTCCTGAACGGAGTTCAGTGGGACAGAGAACTGGCAGGGAAGCCAGTTAATAAAATGATGGAATATGTAGCAACAATGTGCAAGGAGGCTGAGGAGAGGTTTGTACCCAAGGGTAACAGGAATAATGAAAAAGCCAGGATGAGCCCATGGTTCACCCAAAGATGCAAGGAGGCAAAAACCAAGTGTGCTAGGGAATGGAAGAAATACAGAAGGCAAAGGACCCAGGAGAATAAGGAGAGCAGTCGTAGAGCCAGAAATGAATATGCACAGATAAGAAGGGAGGCCCAACGACAACATGAAAACGACATAGCAGCGAAATCCAAATCTGACCCAAAGCTGTTATACAGCCACATCAGGAGGAAAACAACAGTCAAGGACCAGGAAATCAGGCTAAGGAAGGAAGGAGGAGAGACAACAAGAAATGACCGTGAAGTATGTGAGAAACTCAACAAGAGATTCAAAGAAGTGTTCACAGAGGAGACAGAAGGGGCTCCAGAAAGATGGAGAGGTGGGGTACTCTACCAAGTGCTGGACACAGTACACACAACCGAGGAAGAAGTGAAGAGGCTTCTGAGTGAGCTAGATACCTCAAAAGCAATGGAGCCGGATAACATCTCTCCATGGGTCCTGAGAAAGGGAGCAGGTGTACCCCTAACAACAATCTTCAATACATCTATCGAAACAGGGAGATTGCCTGAGGCATGGAAGACAGCAAATGTAGTCCCAATCTTTAAAAAAAGGAGACAGACATGAAGCACTAAACTACAGACCAATGTCTGACATGTATAGTATGCAAAGTCATGGAGAAGATTATCAGGAGAAGAGTGGTGGAACACCTAAAAAGGAATGATCTCATCAACAGCAGCCAACATGGTTTCAGGGACGGGAAATCCTGTGTCATAAACCTACTGGAGTTCTGCGACATGGTGACAGCAGTAAGACAAGAGAGAGAAGGGTGAGTGGATTGCATTTTCTTGGACTGCAAGAAGGCGTTTGACACAGTTCCACACAAGAGATTAGTGCAAAAACTGGAAGACCAAGCAGGGATAACAGGGAAGGCACTACAATGGATCAGGGAATACTTGTCAGGAAGACAGCAGCGAGTCATGGTACGTGGCGAGGTGTCAGAGTGGGCACCTGTGACCAGCGGGGTCCCACAGGGGTCAGTCCTAGGACCAGTGCTGTTTCTGGTATTTGTGAACGACATGACGGAAGGAATAAACTCCGAGGTGTCCCTGTTTGCAGATGACGTGAAGTTGATGAGAAGAGTTCATTCGATCGAAGACCAAGCAGAAATACAAAGGGATCTGGCAGGCTGCAGACCTGGTCCAGCAACTGGCTCCTGGAGTTCAATCCCACCAAGTGCAAAGTCATGAGGATTGGGGAAGGGCAAAGAAGACCGCAGACGGAGTACAGTCTAGGGGGCCAGAGACTACAAACATCCCTCTAGGAAAAAGATCTTGGGGTGAGTATAACACCAGGCACATCTCCTGAAGCGCACATCAACCAAATAGCTGCCGCAGCATATGGGCGCCTAGCAAACCTCAGAACAGCATTCCGACATCTTAATAAGGAATCGTTCAGGAACCTGTACACCGTGTACGTTAGGCCCGTATTAGAGTATGCGGCACCAGTTTGGAACCCACACCTAGCCAAGCATGTAAAGAAACTAGAGAAAGTGCAAAGGTTTGCAACAAGACTAGTCCCAGAGTTAAGAGGTATGTCCTCTGAGGAGAGGTTAAGGGAAATCAACCTGACGACACTGGAGGACAGGAGAGATAGGGGGGACATGATAACGACTTACAAAATACTGAGAGGAATTGACAAGGTGGACAAAGACAGGATGTTCCAGAGACTGGACACAGCAACACGGGGACACAGTTGGAAGCTGAAGACACAGATGAATCAAAGGGATGTTAGGAAGTATTTCTTCAGCCACAGAGTAGTCAGGAAGTGGAATAGTTTGGGAAGCGATGTAGTGGAGGCAGGATCCATACATAGCTTTAAGCAGAGGTACGATAAAGCTCATGGTTCAGGGAGAGTGACCTAGTAGCGACCAGTGAAGAGGCGGGGCCAGGAGCTTGGACTAGACCCCTGCAACCTCAACTAGGTGAGTACAACTAGGTGAGTACACACACACACACACACACACACACACACACACACACACTGGACTCTGTTAACACAGCATCTTAGCCAGACAGTTTCTTAATGTTTTCTGTTTGCTTTACAATGATGACTCTTACCTCTATTAACGCAAGATAATAGTGTCCTTGTCACCTTTGGAAGAAATAAAAGCTGCATCCTGTGTTAAGTGAAGAGAGAGAGAGAGAGAGAGAGAGAGAGAGAGAGAGAGAGAGAGAGAGAGAGAGAGAGAGAGAGAGAGAGAGAGAGAGAGAGAGAGAGAGAGAATGCGAGTAAGGCGTAAACAATGACTTTATCTGATAAGAATAACTATATTCTTATATCTAAATGAAGAATTATCCTAAATTATCTATGCGTATGAGTCAAGAATAGAGAAGCAGAAGGCTCTCTTTTCCTCCCTCCGGCAACTGCCAGCTTGATAAATAGGTAGAGAGGGAAGGATATACCATATATTAAAAATTAGCTTAGAATTTGCAAGAGATGACACTGGATAGAAGACTTGGACTACAACTTCCTCGACTAAATTACTACTGTTACTATCTTAATTACTCGTGTGTACCAGTGGTTATACTCTCGGTTACCACCAGTTCTGCTGTGACTATCTCAAGACTACTTCCACCACTACTGGCTCGGCTACCTATCTCTGAAGTGATCGTCTTGACACAGCAGATACACTACCATCAGGAATGGTCCATGTAGGCTTTGGTGTGGGTTTGTCGAGTGTCTGAGTGAGGCAGCGAGTGTCCAGGGCAACATCTAGCTCCTGTCCTCCCTCACCACACAATACCTTACCGGCGTGAAGGCTCTGACAGTTCCTCCCACTAAGGTACAATTTATCTAGTTAACTCCTGTGCCTGCACAGTGCCTGTTCCAGTTGGTTCCTAAATAATAATTATATATAATCAAAATAATTCTTAATTTTACCAGTACATGTACAAGGTGAAAATAAATGGTATAAAATACCGACACAATGGAAACATAAACACATATGCAGTTTAATGTGATCCTTTATTGACAACGTTTGGCCCACACAGTGGGCTTTTTCAAGTCACACACAGATCTGTGTGTGACTTGAAAAAGCCCACTGTGTGGGCGAAACGTTGTCAATAAAGGATCACATTAAACTGCATGTGTGTTTATGTTTCCACATGTACAAGGTATACAGACCATAGTCGACATCAATGACATACTACTATATAGAAAGCCGCTTGTTATGTGAGCATTTCCCTCAAATTAGGTTAGTTTTGTCCCAGGATGCGACCCACATCTGCCTCGGTTTCATTTAAGAGCATTGGCTTATGGACTCGTTCAGCACTTCAAATGGACTCGTTAAACACTTCAAATAGACTCGTTCAGCACTTCAAATGGACTCGTTAAACACTTCAAATAGACTCGTTCAGCACTTCAAATAGACTCGTTAAGCACTTCAAATAGACTCGTTCAGCACTTCAAATAGACTCGTTAAGCACTTCAAATAGACTCGTTCAGCACTTCAAATGGACTCGTTAAGCACTTCAAATAGACTCGTTCAGCACTTCAAACTAATCCTAGTCTCTGAGTGATTCAAATTCATTCCGTTTCTGAAAGGTTTGAATAAGATTTCCTCATTGTCTTCGTCTCCTAAGAAAAAAAAGTTGAAAATTTGAGAGAGAGAGAGAGAGAGAGAGAGAGAGAGAGAGAGAGAGAGAGAGAGAGAGAGAGAGAGAGAGAGAGGAGAGAGAGAGAGGAGAGAGAGAGAGAGAGAGAGAGAGAGAGAGAAAGGGAGAGAGAGAGAGAGGAGAGAGATCCAAAGTGGCTAGTTCATTGTGCATCCCGTATCCATCCTGTGGATGGCAGCGCTAGAGGATATGGATACACAATAGGCCTGGAAGTACATCTGGATTTATATCTGCGGTTCACTTATCTGTTGAGAACAAATTTAAGAAATTTGCTTTATGTATCTGGTATCTTATTTTCATTAGTACGATATCGCGTTAGGAATAAGAGGAAAGAGATAAAGTTCAGGAGAGGAAGAAGGGGCAAGTAAATGATGCGCAGTGAGAGAAGAAAGATGGGATGCTGTGTTGGGAGAACGGAAGAGTTGAATTGGGGTTAAGGAAGGGAGAGCGTTAGTGTTCCCTTATGGACTCTCCCAGACTGTTCCAGGCTGCTCCAGGCTGCTCCAGCCAGCTCCAGCCTGCTCCAGCCTGCTCCAGCCTGCTCCAGCCTGCTCCAGCCTGCTCCAGCCTGCTATAGCCTGCTCACTAACTTTTTACGCAAATTCCCAATGGTCTCCTTTATTTAATGCGCTCCGAGAGCACTGTTACCTTTCTCTCTTACTCTTGTACGTGTTATGTGGTGTGTAATTGTGACTACTTGTGTTACGTGGTGTGTAATTGTGACCACTTGTGTTACGTGGTGTGTAATTGTGACCACCTGAGTTACGTGGTGTGTAATTGTGACCACTTGTGTTACGTGGTGTGTAATTGTGACCACTTGTGTTACGTGGTGTGTAATTGTGACCACTTGTGTTACGTGGTGTGTAATTGTGACCACCTGAGTTACGTGGTGTGTAATTGTGACCACTTGTGTTACGTGGTGTGTAATTGTGACCACTTGTGTTACGTGGTGTGTAATTGTGACCACTTGTGTTACGTGGTGTGTAATTGTGACCACCTGAGTTACGTGGTGTGTAATTGTGACCACCTGAGTTACGTGGTGTGTAATTGTGACCACTTGTGTTACGTGGTGTGTAATTGTGACCACTTGTGTTACGTGGTGTGTAATTGTGACCACTTGTGTTACGTAGTGTGTAATTGTGACCACCTGAGTTACGTGGTGTGTAATTGTGACCACCTGAGTTACGTGGTGTGTAATTGTGACCACCTGAGTTACGTGGTGTGTAATTGTGACCACTTGTGTTACGTAGTGTGTAATTGTGGCCACTTGTGTTACGTGGTGTGTAATTCTGACAACTTGTGTTACGTTATGTGTAATTGTGACCACTTGTGTTACGCGGTGTGTAATTGTGACCACTTGTGTTACGTTATGTGTAATTGTGACCACTTGTGTTACGTGGTGTGTAATTCTGACAACTTGTGTTACGTTATGTGTAATTGTGACCACTTGTGTTACGTGGTGTGTAATTGTGACCACTTGTGTTAGGTGGTGTGTAATTGTGACCACTTGTGTTACGCGGTGTGTAATTGTGACGATGATACAGTGTGCCACTGTATCATCGTCACCAGAGTGCCACTTTGTCATCGTCAACAGTGTGCCACTGTGCCAGCGTTACCAGTGTGCCAATGTGTCATCATCACCAGTGTGCCACTGTTTCATCGTCACCAGTGCATCACTGTGTTATCGTCAGCAGTGTGTCACTGTGTCATCGTCACCAGTGCATCACTGTCATCGTCAGCAGTGTGCCACTGTGTCATCGTCACCAGTGCATCACTGTCATCGTCAGCAGTGTGTCACTGTGTCATCGTCACCAGTGTGCCACTGTGTCATCGTCACCAGTGCATCACTGTCATCGTCAGCAGTGTGACACTGTGTCATAGTCACTAGTGTGCCACTGTGTCATCGTCACCAGTGCGTCACTGTCATCGTCAGCAGTGTGTCACTGTGTCATCGTCACCAGTGTGCCACTGTGTCATCGTCACCAGTGCATCACTGTCATCGTCACCAGTGCATCACTGTGTCATCGTCACCAGTGTGCCACTGTGTCATCGTCACCAGTGCGTCACTGTCATCGTCACCAGTGTGTCACTGTGTCATCGTCACCAGTGTGCCACTGTGTCATCGTCACCAGTGTGCCACTGTGTCATCGTCACCAGTGCATCACTGTCATCGTCAGCAGTGTGTCACTGTGTCATCGTCACCAGTGTGCCACTGTGTCATCGTCACCAGTGCGTCACTGTCATCGTCAGCAGTGTGTCACTGTGTCATCGTCACCAGTGTGTCACTGTCTCATCGTCACCAGTGCATCACTGTCATCGTCACCAGTGCATCACTGTGTCATGGTCACCAGTGTGCCACTGTGTCATCGTCACCAGTGCGTCACTGTCATCGTCAGCAGTGTGTCACTGTGTCATCGTCACCAGTGTGCCACTGTGTCATTGTCACCAGTGTGCCACTGTGTCATCGTCATCAGATTGCCACTATATCATCGTCACCAGTGTGCCACTGTGTCATCGTCATCAGATTGCCACTGTGCCATCGTCACCAGTGTGTCACTGTGCCATCGTCACCAGTGTGTCACTGTGTCATCGTCAGCAGTGTGTCACTGTGTCATCGTCACCAGTGCATTACTGTCATCGTCAGCAGTGTGTCACTGTGTCATAGTCACCAGTGTGCCACTGTGTCATCGTCACCAGTGCGTCACTGTCATCGTCAGCAGTGTGTCACTGTGTCATAGTCACTAGTGTGCCACTGTCTCATCGTCACCAGTGCATCACTGTCATCGTCACCAGTGCGTCACTGTGTCATCGTCACCAGTGTGCCACTGTGTCATCGTCACCAGTGCATCACTGTCATCGTCAGCAGTGTGTCACTGTGTCATCGTCACCAGTGTGCCACTGTGTCATCGTCACCAGTGCGTCACTGTCATCGTCAGCAGTGTGTCACTGTGTCATCGTCACCAGTGTGCCACTGTGTCATCGTCACCAGTGCGTCACTGTCATCGTCAGCAGTGTGTCACTGTCATCGTCAGCAGTGTGTCACTGTGTCATCGTCACCAGTGCATCACTGTCATCGTCAGCAGTGTGACACTGTGTCATCGTCACCAGTGTGTCACTGTGTCATCGTCACCAGTGCGTCACTGTCATCGTCAGCAGTGTGTCACTGTGTCATCGTCACCAGTGTGCCACTGTGTCATCGTCACCAGTGTGCCACTGTGTCATCGTCACCAGTGCGTCACTGTCATCGTCAGCAGTGTGTCACTGTGTCATCGTCACCAGTGTGTCACTGTGTCATCGTCACCAGTGCGTCACTGTCATCGTCAGCAGTGTGTCACTGTGTCATCGTCACCAGTGTGCCACTGTGTCATCGTCACCAGTGCATTACTGTCATCGTCAGCAGTGTGTCACTGTGTCATAGTCACCAGTGTGCCACTGTGTCATCGTCACCAGTGCGTCACTGTCATCGTCAGCAGTGTGTCACTGTGTCATAGTCACTAGTGTGCCACTGTGTCATCGTCACCAGTGCATCACTGTCATCGTCAGCAGTGTGTCACTGTGTCATCGTCACCAGTGCATCACTGTCATCGTCAGCAGTGTGTCACTGTGTCATCGTCACCAGTGCATCACTGTCATCGTCAGCAGTGTGTCACTGTGTCATCGTCACCAGTGCGTCACTGTGTCATCGTCACCAGTGCGTCACTGTCATCTTCACCAGTGCGTCACTGTGTCATCTTCACCAGTGCGTCACTGTGTCATCGTCACCAGTGCGTCACTGTCATCTTCACCAGTGCGTCACTGTGTCATCTTCACCAGTGCGTCACTGTGTCATCGTCACCAGTGCGTCACTGTGTCATCGTCACCAGTGCATCACTGTCATCGTCACCAGTGCATCACTGTCATCTTCACCAGTGCGTCACTGTGTCATCGTCCCCAGTGCATCACTGTCATCGTCACCAGTGCGTCACTGTCATCTTAACCAGTGCGTCACTGTGTCATCGTCACCAGTGCATCACTGTCATCGTCACCAGTGCGTCACTGTCATCTTCACCAGTGCGTCACTGTGTCATCGTCACCAGTGCATCACTGTCATCGTCACCAGTGCGTCACTGTCATCTTCACCAGTGCGTCACTGAGTCATCGTCACCAGTGCATCACTGTCATCGTCACCAGTGCGTCACTGTCATCTTCACCAGTGCGTCACTGTGTCATCGTCACCAGTGCATCACTGTCATCGTCACCAGTGCGTCACTGTCATCTTCACCAGTGCGTCACTGTGTCATCGTCACCAGTGCATCACTGTCATCGTCACCAGTGCGTCACTGTCATCTTCACCAGTGCGTCACTGTGTCATCGTCACCAGTGCATCACTGTCATCGTCACCAGTGCGTCACTGTCATTGTCACCAGTGTGTCACTGTGTCATTGTCACCAGTGCGTCACTGTGTCATCGTCACCAGTGCGTCACTGTCATCGTCACCAGTGCGTCACTGTCATCCTCACCAGTGCGTCACTGTGTCATCGTCACCAGTGCGTCACTGTCATCCTCACCAGTGCGTCACTGTGTCATCGTCACCAGTGCATCACTGTCATCCTCACCAGTGCGTCACTGTGTCATCGTCACCAGTGCGTCACTGTCATCCTCACCAGTGCGTCACTGTGTCATCGTCACCAGTGCGTCACTGTCATCTTCACCAGTGTGTCACTGTATCATCCTCACCAGTGTGACACTGTGTCATCGTCACCAGTGCGTCACTGTCATCGTCACCAGTGCGTCACTGTGTCATCGTCATCAGAAAAGGAATATCCAAAGGGAGATGCAACTAATATACCAATTAATGATTGGGAAATATGTGACATGATATTCCACTGTGGATCCTATCACCAGTGGCGTAACTTGAGGACTTACCTAAGTCAAAACAACAACTTGTTCATGTTTATCTGAAGTCCTACACAGTGTTAGGGAAAGGTACCATCACTAACATTCATAATGGACGGAAGAGGATGTAAATTCGTTAGGCGTTCACTCGTTTACGATCATTTAAGAGTTTTTGGGAGATAATATTACTGGATAGAGTAGGATATAATGTAGGATATAACGTAGGATATAACGTAGGATATAACGTAGGATATGGCGTAGGATATAGCGTAGGACATAACGTATGATATTATGTAGGATATAACGTAGGATATAAAGTAGGATATAACGTAGGATATAACGTAGGATATAACGTAGGATATGGCGTAGGATATAGCGTAGGACATAACGTATGATATTATGTAGGATATAACGTAGGATATAAAGTAGGATATAACGTAGGATATAACGTAGGATATAACGTAGGATATAACGTAGTATATAACGTAGGATATAACGTAGGATATAACGTAGGATATAACGTAGGATATAACGTAGCATATAACGTAGGATATAACGTAGGATATAACGTAGGATATAACGTAGGATATAACGTAGGACATAACGTAGGATATAACGTAGGATATAACGTAGGATATAACGTAGAATATAACGTAGGACATAACGTAGGATATAACGTAGGATATAACGTAGTATACAACGTAGGATATAACGTAGAATATAACGTAGGATATAACGTAGGATATAACGTAGCATATAACGTAGGACATAACGTAGGATATAACGTAGGATATAACGTAGTATACAACGTAGGATATAACGTAGCATATAACGTAGCATATAACGTAGGATATAACGTAGGATATAACGTAAGATATAACGTAGCATATAACGTAGGATATAACGTAGGATATAACGTAGCATATAACGTAGGATATAACGTAGGATATAACGTAAGATATAACGTAGCATATAACGTAGGATATAACGTAGGATATAACGTAGGACATAACGTATGATATAATGTAGGATATAACGTAGAATATAACGTAGGATATAACGTAGAATATAACGTAGAATATAACGTAGGATATAACGTAGGATATAACGTAGAATATAACGTAGGATATAACGTAGGATATAACGTAGGATATAACGTAGAATATAACGTAGGATATAACGTAGGATATAACGTATGATATAATGTAGGATATAACGTAGGATATAACGTAGGATATAACGTAGAATATAACGTAGGATATAACGTAGGATATAACGTAGAATATAACGTAGGATATAACGTAGGATATAACGTAGAATATAACGTAGGATATAACGTAGGAATATAACGTAGGATATAACGTAGGATATAACGTAGGATATAACGTAGGATATAAAAGTAGAATATAACGTAGGATATAACGTAGAATATAACGTAGGATATAACGTAGAATATAACGTAGGATATAACGTAGGATATAACGTAGGATATAACGTAGGATATAACGTAGGATATAACGTAGGATATAACGTAGAATATAACGTAGGATATAACGTAGAATATAACGTAGGATATAACGTAGAATATAACGTAGGATATAACGTAGGATATAACGTAGAATATAACGTAGGATATAACGTAGGATATAACGTAGAATATAACGTAGGATATAACGTAGGATGTAACGTAGGATATAACGTAGAATATAACGTAGGATATAACGTAGGATATAACGTAGGATATAACGTAGGATATAACGTAGGATATAACGTAGAATATAACGTAGGATATAACGTAGAATATAACGTAGGATATAACGTAGGATATAACGTAGGATATAACGTAGAATATAACGTAGGATATAACGTTAGGTATAACGTAGGATATAACGTAGAATATAACGTAGGATATAACGTAGGATATGGCGTAGGATATAGCGTAGGATATAACGTATGATATAATGTAGGATATAACGTAGGATATAACGTAGGATATAACGTAGAATATAACGTAGGATATAACGTAGGATATGGCGTAGGATATAGCGTAGGATATAACGTATGATATAACGTAGGATATAACGTAGGATATAACGTAGAATATAACGTAGGATATAACGTAGGATATAACGTAGGATATAACGTAGAATATAACGTAGGATATAACGTAGGATATAACGTAGGATATAACGTAGGATATAACGTAGAATATAACGTAGGATATAACGTAGGATATAACGTATGATATAATGTAGGATATAACGTAGGATATAACGTAGGATATAACGTAGGATATAACGTAGGATATAACGTAGGATATAACGTAGGATATAACGTAGGATATAACGTTGGATATAACGTAGGATATAACGTAGGATATAACGTAGGATATAACGTAGGATATAACGTTGGATATAACGTATGATATAACGTAGGATATAACGTAGGATATAACGTATGATATAATGTAGGATATAACGTAGGATATAACGTAGGATATAACGTAGGATATAACGTAGGATATAACGTAGGATATAACGTAGGATATAACGTAGGATATAACGTAGGATATAAATTATATTGTTACTTCAGTGGCTGTATGTGATCTAGAAGCACCAACACTGTATCACCAACACTGCATCACCAACACTGTATCACCAACACTATCACAAACACTGTATCACCAACACTGTATCACCAACACTGTATCACCAACACTGTATCACCAACACTGTATCACCAACACTGTATCACAAACACTGTATCACCAACACTGTATCACCAACACTGTATCACCAACACTGTATCACCAACACTATCACCAACACTGTATCACCAATACTGTATCACCAACACTGTATCACCAAGACTGTATCACCAACACTGTATCACCAAGACTGTATCACCAGTACTGTATCACCAACACTGTATCACCAACACTGTATCACCAACACTGTATCACCAACACTGTATCACCAACACTGTATCACCAACACTGTATCACAAACACTGTATCACCAACACTGTATCACCAACAGTGTATCACCAACAGTGTATCACCAACAGTGTATCACCAACAGTGTATCACCAACAGTGTATCCACCCAAAAGTGTATCACCAACAGTGTATCACCAACACTGTATCACCAACACTGTATCACCAACACTGTATCACCAACACTGTATAAACAACACTGTATCACCAACACAGTATCACCAACAGTGTATCACCAACAGTGCATCACCAACAGTGTATCACCAGCAGTGTATCACCAACAGTGTATCACCAACAGTGTATCACCAACAGTGTATCACCAACACTGTATCACCAACACTGTATCACTAATACTGTATCACCAGCACTGTATCACCAACACTGTATCACCAACACTATATCACCAACACTGTATCCCCAACACTGTATCACCAACACTATCACCAACACTGTATCACCAATACTGTATCACCAACACTATCACCAACACAGTATCACCAACACTGTATCACCAACACTGTATCACCAACACTGTATCACCAACACTATCACCAACACTGTATCACCAACACTGTATCACCAACACTGTATCACCAGCAGTGTATCACCAACACTGGGTCACCAACTCTGTATCACCAACACTGTATCACCAACACTGTATCACCAACACTATCACTAACAGTGTATCACCAACACTGTGTCACCAACACTGTATCACCAACACTGTATCACCAGCACTGTATCAACAACACTGTATCACCAACAGTGTATCACCAACACTATCACCAACAGTATATCACCAACACTGTATCACCAACACTGTATCACCAACACTGTATCACCAGCACTGTATCACCAACACTGTATCACCAACACTGTATCACCAACACTGTATCACCAACACTGTATCACCAACACTATCACCAACACTGTTTCACCAGCACTGTATCACCATCACTATCACCAACACAGTATCACCAACACTGTATCACCAACACTGTATCACCAACACTGTATCACCAACACTATCACCAACACTGTATCACCAACACTGTATCACCAACACTGTATCACCAGCAGTGTATCACCAACACTGTGTCACCAACACTGTATCACCAACACTGTATCACCAACTCTGTATCGCCAACACTGTATCATCAACAGTGTATCACCAACACTGTATCACCAACACTATCACCAGCAGCGTATCACCAACACTGTGTCACCAACACTGTATCACCAACACTGTATCACCAACTCTGTATCACCAACACTGTACCACCAACACTGTATCACCAACGCTGTATCACCAACACTATCACCAACACTGTATCACCAATACTGTATCACCAACACTGTATCACCAGCAATGTATCACCAACACTGTGTCACCAACACTGTATCATCAACACTGTATCACCAACTCTGTATCACCAACACTGTATCACCAACACTGTATCACCAACACTGTATCACCAACACTGTCACCAACAGTGTATCACCAACACTGTATCACCAACACTGTATCACCAACAGTGTATCACCAACAGTGTATAACCAACAGTGTATCACCAACAGTGTATCACCATCACTGTATCACCAACACTGTATCACCAACACTGAATCACCAACACTATATCACCAACACTGTATCACCAACAGTGTATCACCAACAGTGTATCACCAACAGTGTATCACCAACAGTGTATCACCAACAGTGTATCACCAACAGTGTATCACCAACAGTGTATCACCAACACTGTATCACCAACACTGTATCACCAACAGTGTATCACCAACACTGTATCACCAATACTGCATCATACAGTAGCCCAATTTTTTTAAGCAATGTGGACTGAAGTAGCTTCTGGAGCCCCTCCGTGAATAGGGGCCCTGAAGCTCAAGCTTTTTCACGTGCTGTTCCTCTCTGGAATTTTCTTTTAGACCCCGGATGTTTCTGGCGTTACTGTCTATGTGTTACTGGTGTAGGTGCGATGAGAAACATGGTGAGAGATGGTGAGAGTACATTGTTATAGTCCTGGTGTGACATTCATGGTGCTGGGGTATGTGTGAGGGAACACATGGTGGGAGTTGACAGTAATGTTTAAGTGTAAATAGGAATAGATACGAATTTCAAACAGAACACATCTGTAGGCGCTACTTAGAGAACACTAGCAGACGTACCCTTACCACTGATTTCTTTCCATTTATAATTACCTAGATTAATGGACTGATCACATTGACTGCAGTCTGAGGGACTCATTATCTCGAACTCCTTCTGATTTTCAAATATTCTTCTCTATATTGGACTGTGGAAGCCACTGAGTGGCGAAACGTCTCCACAACAAAGATACCCAATTACTCCACGAGTGTCTCATTCATTAACGAGTGTCTCATTCATTAACGAGTGTCTCATTCATCAGTTTTCTGAACCACTTATCTACAGTAGGTCAATATATTTGATGCACACTGTTTTGCAGTTCTAGAACCGAACATACTGATGCAGTTTTTTCCTCAAGGTAATTATCTACCTTCCTCAAATTAATGTTTTTACGAGACCCAGTTTTGGCTGCCATATCTTAACTAAATATGAGAGGAGTTTCTAAAGCCTTGCCCACTTGATGAACGTAAGGATATAAGTTTTTCTTCATTTGCCTTCTCTTCCAGAATTTCTATTTTACCCCATGTCTCTTATTCCTTTAAAAAGAAAAATCAGTATCTGCCCTCTAAGTATCTTCTACGTTATGTCTTCCTGGCTTCATTTTTCTACGAGATTGATAAATTAGACACATGTGCAACTCTTGGGTATCTTTATTGAGGAAACGTTTCGCCACACAGTGGCTTCATCAGTCCATACATAGGAGAAACTTGAAGCACAGGAGGAGAATGAGGTAATCAGTCCCTCAACCTTGAGTCGATGTGTTCAGTCCATCAATCTTGAATAGAATACGGCACATCAGCGGAGAAGCAGCTTATAAACCGTATGGTAGGAGAGGTGCAGCAGTCATAGGTCGTGTCGCATTTGTTCAATGTGGAAGTAGGTCGTGCCCAAGAATTAGGCAAGCGAAGAATTCCTAAGTCGCACATGTGTCTAATTTATCAACATGTCGGTTCTCTGAACCATTCATCTACAAATTCTACGAGATTGTCAAGTTGTGTTGATCATTCCTCGTTACTAGCTCACCACAGACATTTACTAATGCCAGGCTTGACATCCATGGCAGGTGTGGGATCCAGGCTAGCGATGTGTTCTGTGACAGGTGGTATGTAGAGCTGTGAGTGACTCTTTGTTAAAGTACGTGAATGGTATCACCAGGATCCTCAGCTGAGGACATTGTTGTGGACATTGTGCTTCAGGGGACACTTGACGGTGCGGCTGACGGGATACATGCTCAATAGTCCTGTTGATGTACTAACCAGGTATACCACCACGTACACTGATGTACTACACATGTATACTAATGTACGGCCACGTACACTGATGTGCCACATACCCACACACACACACACACACACACACACACACACACACACACACACACACACACACACACACACACGAAAGTTTACATAATATAAGATAAAAATAATTAAGTTATAGGTGGACAAGTTTTTCCTTGTACGTCTTAATCTTAGATAATATTACCGTTGAGAGCCTCCCCTGGTCCCTCCCCCTGGTCCCTCCCCCTGGTCCCTCCCCCTGGTCCCTCCCCTGGTCCCTCCCTCTGGTCCCTCCCCTGGTCTCTCCCCTGGTCCCTCCCCCTGGTCCCTCCCCCTGGTCCCTCCCCCTGGTCCCTCCCCCTGGTCCCCCCCCCCTCCTGGTCCCTCCCCCTGGTCCCTCCCCCTGTCCCTCCCTCTGCCCTGGTCCCTCCCCCTGGTCCCTCCCCCTGGTCCCTCCCCCTGGCCCTCCCTGGTCCCTCCCCTGGGCCTTTCCCTGTCCTCCTTGGTCCCTCCCCCCGGTTTCCCCCCCCCTGGTCCCCCCCCCTGGTCCCTCCCCCTGGTCCCCCCCCCTGGTCCCTCCCCCTGGTCCCTCCCCTGGTCCCTCCCCCTGGTCCCTCCCCCTGGTCCCTCCCCTGGTCCCTCCCCTGGTCCCTCCCCTGGTTTTCCCTTCCCCCTGGTTTCCCCCCCCCTGGTCCCTCCCCCTGGTCCCTCCCCTGGTCCTCCCCCTGGTCCCTCCCCCTGGTCCCTCCCCTGGTCCCTCCCCCTGGTCCCCCCCTGGTCCCTCCCCCTGGTCCCTCCCCCTGGTCCCTCCCCCCGGTCCCTCCCCATGGGTCCCTCCCCTCCTCTGGGCCCTCCCCCTGGTCCCTCCCCTGGTCCCTCCCCCTTTGGGCCCTCCCCTGGTCCCTCCCCCTGGTCCCCCCCCCTGGTCCCTCCCTCTGGTCCCTCCCCCTGGTCCCTCCCCCTTGGTCCCTCCCCCTGGTCCCCCCCCTGGTCCCTCCCCATGGTCCCTCTCCCTGGTCCCTCCCCCTGGTACCCCCTGGTCCCTCCCCTGGTCACTCCCCCTGGTCCCTCCCTTGGTATCCCTGGTCCCTCCCCTGGTCCCCCCTGGTCCCTCCCTGGGTCCCTCCCCCTGGTACCCCTGGTCCCCCTGTCCTCCCCTGGTCACTCCCCCTTTGGGCCCTCCCCTGGTACCCCTGGTTCCTCCCCCTGGTCCCCCCTGGTCCCTCCCCCTGGTCCCCCCCTGGTACCCCTGGTCCCTCCCCTGGTACCTCCCCCTGGTCCATCCCCTCTGTCCCTCCCCTGGTCCCCCCCTGGTCCCTTTCCCCCTGGTCCCCCCCTGGTCCCCCCCCGGTCCCCTCCCCCCTTCCTCCTGGACCCTGTCCTCCCTGGTTCCTCCCCTGATCCCCCGGTCCCCCCCCTGGTCCCTCCCCCTCGGTACCCTCTGTCCCTCCCCCTGATCCCCCTGTCCCTCCCCCTGGTCCCTCCCCCTGGTACCCTCTGGTCCCTCCTCTGGTTCCCCCCCCTGGTCCCCCTGGTCCCTCCCCCTGTCCTCTCTGGTCCCTCCCCCTGATCCCTCCCCCTGGTCCCCCTTGGTCCCTCCCTGGTCCCTCCCCTGGTCCCTCCCCCTGGTCCCTCCCCCTGGCTCCTCCCCTGGTCCTCCCCTGGTCCCTCCCCTTGGGCCCCCTGGTCCTCCCCTGGTCCCCCCCCTGGTACACCCTGGTCCCTCCCCCTGGTCCCTCCCCTGGTCCCTCCCCATGGGGCCCTCCCCCTGGTCCCTCCCCCCGGTCCCCCCTCCCTCCCTGGTCCCTCCCCCCGGTCACTCCCCTGGTCCTCCCCCTGGTCCCCCCCCTGGTCCCTTTCCTGGTCCTCCCCTGGTCCCCCCCCTGGTCCCTCCCCTGGTCCCCCCTGGTTCCCCCTGGTCCCTCCCCTGGTCCCCCTGGTCCCCCCCCTGGTCCCTCCTCCTGATCCCTCCTGGTCCCTCCCCGGGGCCCTCCCCCCGGTCCCCCCCCCTGGTTCCTCCCCATGGTCCCTCCCCGGTCCTCCCGTGGACCCCCCATGGTCCCTTTCCGTGGTCCCCCATGGTCCCTCCCGTTGTCTCCCACTGGCCCTCCGCGGTCCCTCACTGGTCCCCCCCAGTGGTCACCCACGGGTCCTCCCATTGGGGTTTCCCCCTGGCCCCCGTGGTCCCCCGTTGTCCTCCCAGTGGTCCCCCGTTTGGGCCCTCCCCGTGGTCCCCCGTTGGTCCCTCCCAGTGGTCCCCCCTGGTCCTTCCGTGTGGTCCCCCGTTGGTCCCTCCCTGGGTCCCTCCCTTGTCCCCTTCCCGTGGTCCCTCCCCCGTGGTCCCCCGTTGGTCCCCCCCATGGTCATTCCCCTGGTCCCTCCCCTTGTCCCTCACCCCCCCAGGTCCCTCCCAGGTCCCTTCCCAGTTCCCTCTCCCAGGTTCCCTCCAGGGACCCTCTCCCAGGTCCTCTTCCAGGTCCCCTTCAGGCCCCTCCAAGGTCCCTCTCCCAGGTCTCTCCCCTAACCCAAGTTCCCTCCCCTTAGGTCCTTTCCTCAGGTCCCTCTCCCTGGTCCCTCCCCTTGGTCCCTCCTTCAGTTCCCTCCCCAGGTTCCTCCTCAGGTCCCTCCCTCTGTCCCTACTCCTGGCCCTTCCCCAGGTCCCTCCCCAGGTCCTTCCTCCTGGTCCCTCTCCAGGTCCCTTGGCTGGTACCCCCATGGTCCCTGTCCCTGGTCCCTCCCCAGGTCCTTCCCCCTGGTCCCTCCTCCAGGTCCCTCCTCCAGGTCCCTTCCCTCCCTCTGGTCCTTCCCCTACCATAGTCCCTTCCACTGGTCCTTCCCCCAGGTCCCTCTTTTGGTCCCTCCCCTAGTCCCTCCCCTACTACAGGCTCCTCCCCCTGGTCCCTCTCCCTGGTTCCACCCCCTGGTCTCATCCCCTGATCCCTCCCCCTGGTCTCTCCCTCTGATCCCTTCCCTGGTCCCTCTCCCTGGTCCCTCCCCTGGCCCCTTCCCATCCCCTGGTCTCTTCCCTACCCCTGATCCCTCCCATCCCGCTGATCCCTCCCATCCCAAGGTCCCTCCCTCTTTTCCCCCTCTTCTTTCCCTGATCCGTTCCTCTCCCTGGTCTCTCCCACCCCTCTCTCTATCCTCCCTTTTTCCTGGTCCCTCGCTCCCCTCCCGCTGGTCCCTTCCTTTACTCCCCCTGGTCCCACCCATTAACTCCCCCTGGTCCCTTCCCTCCCCTCCCCTGGTCCCTGGTTGGTAAAGTTTGACGAAATATAACTTTATAAAGCGTAATAGCGTTTGTAGATGAATGGTTCAGAGAACCGACATGTTGATAAATTAGACACATGTGCAACTCTTGGGTATCTTTATTAAGGAAACGTTTCGCCACACAGTGGCTTCATCAGTCCATACAAAGGAGAATCTTGAAGAACAGGAGTAGAATGAGGTAATCAGTCCCTCAACCTTGAGTCGATGTGGTCAGTCCATCAATCTTGAATAGAATACGGCACACGTGCGGAGAAGCAGCTTATAAACCGTATGGCAGGAGAGGTGCAGCAGTCGTAGGTGGTGTCACATAATACTTAGAAATTCTCCGCTTACCTAATTCTTGGGCACGACCTACTTCCACATTGAACAAATGTGACACCACCTACGACTGCTGCACCTCTCCTGCCATACGGTTTATAAGCTGCTTCTCCGCACGTGTGCCGTATTCTATTCAAGATTGATGGACTGACCACATCGACTCAAGGTTGAGGGACTGATTACCTCATTCTACTCCTGTTCTTCAAGATTCTCCTTTGTATGGACTGATGAAGCCACTGTGTGGCGAAACGTTTCCTTAATAAAGATACCCAAGAGTTGCACAAGTGTCTAATTTAACACTTAATAGCGGTTAATGAAGCTTGATCGAATTTAGAAAGATTTATATTCTTAAAGATTAAAATAAATTAAAGCTTGATGAAAGTTAATAACCTTTAATGAAGCCTGATAAAACTTACAAAAGCTTATAAATCTTGATAAAGCTTGATAAAAGTTGGCGAAACGTGAATCATATTGATAAAGCTTGAGCACATGAGCTCCGGGGCAGCCAGAATGTGAGCACCGTAGTGGCGAGACGGGAGCTTCTGGACGGTGAGCATGTTAGCTTCGGAGTGGCGAGGACGGGAGCTCCTGGACGGTGAGCATGTGAGCTTCGGAGTGGCGAGGACGGGAGCTCCTGGACGGTGAGCATGTGAGCTTCGGAGTGGCGAGGACGGGAGCTCCTGGACGGATGAGCATGGAGCTCGGAGGGCAGTGGCGAGGACGGGAGCTCCTGGACGGTGAGCATGTGACCTTCGGAGTGGCGAGGACGGGAGCTCCTGGGCGGTGAGCATGTGAGCTTCGGAGTGGCGAGCACAGGAGCTCCTGAGCGGCTAGCACGGGAGCTCAGACGCAGTGCCGTTGGCCACAAGGGCAAGAATTTCGTGGCATCATGTTAGAGATGTTAGTGCCAGCCACGGCTGACAAGATTCCCACTGACACCTCGTTGAATTATGATCAGTGCGCTGGCTAGGAGCTTAGACGCCCCAGTGACGCCCAGGACGGGCGTATGTGGGTAGGGGCGCGGGCGTAGGGCACTCAGGAAGCCAAGAATGTAGGGAGTGGAACACAAGGGTGGTCATATGCCCGGTGGGGATGGTAGCGTGGTGGTGTTATTCTATATGCGGAGACCATTCCTCCCTCCCTCATCTCTACGGTGGGATCCATCTGCCGGTTGCCAAGCATCCTTTTCTCTGACCCGGGTGAAACACCGGCCATGAGCGAAACACCGACAACTTTCAGTGTACGGCACGTGCAGGACTACATTATTGAAGCCCAGCCATGAGGAAATTTCGATTCGTGGAGTTCGCGTCAGTGTGTTTATCAAAATTACCTCGAAGTGTGGATGTTAAGATGAACCAATGAACGGGTGGCTGGGAGAGCACGTGACCGGGTGGTGCTGCCACCTGGGCTCAGGTGCGGCGGCAGGGGAGGCTAGGGCTCACCTGGTGCAGTGCTCAGGTGAACAGTGACCAAGATGGAGAGACGCACAGTCCTCCACACTCGCCATGATTCAGGAAACTCCTAGTGTCATGACCATAGTCTAGACAGACGCAGTGTGTCTCACAGTGGCTGCGCGCGGAGATGTAGCAGCGTAGGCATCATGTCACGATCCAGGAAAGATTTTGAATAATAATGCCTATATCGTGCGGTATGTAACTGGTGTCGTGTATGTATACAAAGGTGGAGTTGTAAGTCAACAGTGTTCTAAGTTGACAGCGGTGCGTGCCATTAAGTGTGTCGGGGAGAGCAAACTTGGAGAGGTGAGGCGGGGGACGTAGAGTGCGAGGCGAGTGTCTTCCAAGATGTCTGGACCATCGACCAGGCGGTAGTCTTGGGCATATACTAGCTCACTGACAAATAGCTACTGGAGCCTGGTGTGGCCAGCTCAGCAGCGGCCTGAGCGCACCACAGACCCAAGCCTCCCTCTCAATCCATGTGCGAGGAACCCTATCCCGAGCTGCCCTATGATCCAAGGTGGCTGCCACACGTCCGGCAGGGGCAGCCCACCCTACACCGCCCGTTAGGATGGCAACTCTAGGGCTCTCAAAAGTCTTCATTCTCGATAAGTACTTCACAGAGCTCCAAAAATTCTGGGAAACGGAGAAGAAACTACAAGGTGAGAGACATTCTACTTTGTATGTATGTATTAACATGACAAATGCGTTTCTCCACGAGTTGATTGGCGGGGTTGGTGCTAGCTACTGAGGCGGAGTTCGCCAGCCACGTGATGGACAACCACTTATTACGAACTCCTGAAACTACCGTAATCCCAGTAGCCAGGCTTCCGAGTTTCTTTCTCTCTAGCGTCCATTTTGGGAGGATATATTTGCGTCTTCTTTCAGGTATTCTCTTTGGTGCTATTCCTTGCTAAAATAAATGTAGAATTTTCATTCTTTAAGCATGATATGGTGCACTTGTGTGACATCGCGTGATGTTCACCACACTTGCAGCAATATTATTGCACGGTGTGATGCACTCGCGTGCTCTTGACATCTAACGTTCCCAACACAACACGTGCAACAGCTGTAACTACAACCTTGACTGTTTGTGGTTCACATTACGCTGTTTCTTTTACATCATACCCGTGGGAAGATCTTGTGAGAAATTTCCACGCTTACTCCTGCATCAGTGTAACTTTCCTTGTTTGTTCGTTGCCCAGTTTCCTCTGGTTCTGCGAGTACGAGTTCTACAATACTGACAAAACTTACTTTTTATAACTGCCCTTGTACCAGGATTTCCTCAGCAGCACCTGTCAGACTGTCCCACGTGTTGTAGTATCGACGACCTCTTGAACTCTGCAGGGTCCTTGAGGCAATGTTTCCTACGGCGGCGGAAGTGTTCCATTAGAACACAGAGGGAGGAGGGAAGACGTCTTGTGAAGGTAGTTGCTCGTGGCTTCACAGTAAGAGTTAAAAATAAACGTTATGGATCGAGCCAAATAAAGCCGCCAGGAGAGATTACGGAGTTTATTTATTAACGGAGATGTCGTAATTAATTTTCTTTTACCAGTACTCTTACAAACTATAATCGGATCCTCTAAACTATGTGGATAACAAAAGGATTTGAAGCTTTAAACCCGATGAGTAGGGAATTCACTTTGGATTGTTTTGTAATTAATAACGTGGAGATAAGCAAGTTACTTGTGTCCTAAGATTGCTTTCTGCTGCAGCGTCAAAATCACCAAGAATATAACCAGGTGTTTTCGTCTCGTGGATTATTATTATCAAGAACAGTGATGATTCTGTAACATCACTGTCAACCCCGAAGCTATGTCACCTTCCAGGGGAGAGGAGGATGTGATTCCGTAGCCTGTGCTTGGATGAATACTTACTCCCGAGCACAGACCACGGACAAGCTGTCTTAATGTGGTGGGGGAATTCCGTGGACTGTGCATGGGAGGCTGTCTCCCATGTACAGTCCATACAGATGACAAGCTCAATATTTGTCTTTTTTTTTGTTTTGTTTTTATTTTTGTTTATGATACTGACACTCAAATGGTGCATCAAAAAAAAGTTAAGATATATTTTGTCTGTGAAGAGGAAAACGCCTGAAGGGAAGTTATACTGTGCTGAAATACAATACTCACAAAAAACATCATTATATTGATGTCACATTATATATATTGTTAGCAGACACCTATTTGCATTATAGATATTCTTTATTAGAAGTCCTTGATACAGATATAGTTTAAGGACACGGAACCCTCGGTCTTGAAATAAATAAAATGATGAGAATCATGGCTGGTGTTCATAAACTTAAAATAAGCATAAATATATAGGATATAAATAGTATACTGAAAATATTTAACCACGAGAAAACTTGCAACAAATGAATAAACTCGGCTAACTTCAGGTTAAGTTATGTTATAGGAAAGTACTGGTTAGGCAGTAAAGTTGGGGGAACTTTACGTGTTTGGGGATGATTGAGTGTAATATCTATCTAGCACGAACTTGGTTACCTAGGGCAGTGTTCCTTTGTTTATGCTGATTGCTTGGGAATGGCACGAGGATTTTTTTTTTTTTTTTTTTGGGGGGGGGGGTAAAATCAAAATAAAACATTTGGTTCGCATATATACCAGGCGTCCTCAAGGGAGGATCCTTGGCACCGGTGAGGGAGTCTCGTTATGCAGGGAATTGCACCTCACCTACCTTTTCTCGTATTGAACCCCATTGCTTCCAATTACCCCAGCCGCTGTAGGACCCCTACGGGTTTAATGCTTCCCCTGTGCATGTAACATACCATGACGTTTATGAGTTGAAATCGTTGTCATGGTTACACAAGCACGGACACACACACACACACACACACACACACACACACACACACACACACACACACACACAAACATACACACACACACACACACAACACATCAATAGATGAGGGTTATACAAAGAGAAAGGAGTTGTTTGTTAAATTTATAGACAAGGAAAAAGCACATGATAGAGAAGTGACTTGCTGGTACTGCAAATAAAGTGAATATGTGGTGAGTTACTGGCAGCTGTAATGTTTATGAAGTGAGTGAGACTCTGGATTATTTTCCAGTAACGTTAGCTAGTATTTGTTAAAAGACTTTAAAGGAAGGGGTTGTAAAAAAATAAGTGAACACTTAAAGTTGTAGGGAGAAGTGTGGTCTGAAAATACAGTGAATTAATACAACAAAATGATGCTTTGGGAGATTCAGAAGATAAGTTGGCGGTGGAGTTTTGAAGAGTGAGTTAAATAAGGAGGTTGACAGTAAACACAAAAAGGAGAGTAAGGTAGTGAGAGTACACTAGGGAATGAATATGATAATGGTATGCAATACCGACAGGTTGATAAGTAAGGCATATGTACGAGAGTTAGGTACCTTTATTCCGAAACGCTTCGTCTACACAGTAGGCTTCTTCAGTCGAGTACAGAAGAGTTAGCAGAATCGGTAGAGATGTGAAGACGATGTAATCAGTCCATCACTCTTGAAGACGTAGTTTAGAGGTGGTCAGTCCCTCAACCTGGAAAAGAGATTTTTTCCATGGTCTGAAACATTGTTCCAGACTATGGAGTTCTAGGCTGAGGGACTGACCACCTCGAAACTACGTCTTCAAGAGTGATGGACCGATTACATCGTCTTCACATCCCTCCTGCTTCTGCTAACTCTTCTGTACTCGACTGTGTAGACGAGGTAGGTAGCTTTACTGTTGCACATATGACTTACTTATCACACTAAGGAGTACAGCACTGCAGTTATCGTTGTAGACTGTTATTTGGAGGTGGTGAATATACTCAGGCAGACATGTTTATAATGAGCTATAGCATGGAATGGCTCACTGAGAATGGCAGGAATGCTGAGTTATTTGCGGAAGGAAAGAAATTTGTCACGATGTAAACACAGAAACGTGTCCAGTCCATGAGTCTAGAGAGAGAGAGAGAGAGAGAGGTGCTTTTCTCAAGACTGATGGTCGGTACACATCGACTCCAGGCTGAGGGACTGATTATATCAAACTTCTCATCTTCCACCTTTCTTCTCTGCATTGGACTGAAGAAACCACTGACGGGCGAAACGTTTCCTCAGTGAAGATTCCCAAGTCTTACACAAGTATCTCTTTCTTCAACTTGTCGGTTTTTCAAATCAGTATATCACAGAGAAACGTGTGTGTGAGTGGTGGGAGGCGCTTGTGTGTGGGGTGTGTAGATGTGTGGGAGTGAGAGGGGGAAGAGGGGGGGATTTGATTTGAGTGGGACTTTGAGTTAATAGGATTGCCAAAGCTTATTCCTTGGGTAGCATTGAGAATGGGTTCGGCGAATATTTTTGCTAATAGGGTTAGGTTTGAGAAGGACTTGCCAAGTATGGGCCAGTAGGCCTGCTACAGTGTTCCCCCTTTTATTGTACTATGTGTCGTGAATCACTATTAAGATGAGTGGCACACTGAGAGTGCACCATCAGTGCCACACTGAGAGTGCACCATCATGCCTGATTATTTCCCATTACCCAGGCGCTGTATAACTTGCGTGTTTAGCGCTTCCCTATAAATGCAACATTTACCAAGTCGTCACCAATCAACAACTAAATGACTGGTAGTCACCAAACAACAACCATATGCTACCTTTGATCATGTAAACATTACCTCTCAGCTTGTAAACATTACCTTTGGGGTTGTAAACACTGCCTTTTTCAGCGTGTAAACATTGCCCCTCGGCATGTCAGCATTATCTCTCAGCATGTAAACATTACCTCTCAGCTTGTAAACATTACCTTTGGGGTTGTAAACACTGCCTTTTTCAGCGTGTAAACATTGCCCCTCAGCATGTCAGCATTATCTCTCAGCATGTAAACATTACATCTCAGCGTTTAAACATTAAGCTCCAAGCGGGTAAACATTACCCCTCAGTGTCTAAACATTGCATGCCAACGTGTAAACATTAATGTGTCTTTCCTACGCCTTACCTCTGGAAGTGTAAACATTAGCTCTTGGGTTGTAAACATTAGCTCTTGGGTTGTAAACATTACCTCTTGGGTTGTAAACATTAGCTCTGGGGTTGTAAATATTAGCTCTTGGGTTGTAAACATTAGCTCTCGGTTATAAACATTAGCTCTGAAGGTGAAAATATTAACTTTGGAGATATAAACATTAGTTCTGAAGGTGTAAACATTGGTTATAGAGGTGTAAACAGTTTATGAGGGGTAAACATTAGCTTTTGGAGGTGTAAATATTAGTTCTGAAGGTGGTAAACATTAATTCTAGGGCGTAAACATTAGATCAGAAGGTATAAACATTAACTAAGGAGAATTAAACATTAGCTCTGGAGGTGTAAACATTAACTCTGAAGGTGTAAACATTAACTTCGGAGGTGTAAACATTAACTCTGGAAGTGTAAACATTGACTCTGGAGGTGTAAACATTAACTCTGAAAGTATAAACATTAACTCTGGAGGTGTAAACATTAACTCTAGTGTAAACATTAACTCTGGAGGTGTAAACATTAATTCTGGAACTGTAAACATTAGCTCTGGAAGTGTAAACATTAACTCTGGAAGTGTAAACATTAACTCTGGAAGTGTAAACATTAACTCTGGAAGTGTAAACATTAACTCTGGAAGTGTAAACATTAACTCTGGAAGTGTAAACATTAACTCTGGAAGTGTAAACATTAACTCTGGAAGTGTAAACATTAACTCTGGATGTGTAAACATTAATTCTGGAACTGTAAACATTAGCTCTGGAAGTGTAAACATTAACTCTGGAATTGTAAACATTAGCTCTGGAAGTGTAAACATTAACTTTGGAAGTGTAAACATTAACTCTGGAGGTGTAAACATTAACTCTGGAAGTGTAAACATTAACCCTGGAAGTGTAAACATTAACTCTGGAGGTGTAAACATTAACTCTGGAAGTGTAAACATTAACTCTGGAGGTGTAAACATTAACTCTGGAGGTGTAATCATTAACTCTGGAGGTGTAAACATTAACTCTGGAGGTGTAAATATTAACTCTGGAGGTGTAAACATTAACTCTGGAGATGTAAACATTAACTCTGGAGATGTAAACATTAACTCTGGAAGTGTAAACATTAGCTCTGGAGGTGTAAACATTAACTCTGGAAGTGTAAACATTAACTCTGGAGGTGTAAACATTAACTCTGGAGGTGTAAATATTAACTCTGGAGGTGTAAACATTAACTCTGGAGGTGTAAACATTAACTCTGGAGGTGTAAACATTAACTCTGGAGGTGTAAACATTAACTCTGGAAGTGTAAACATTAGCTCTGGAGGTGTAAACATTAACCCTGGAAGTGTAAACATTAACACTGGAAGTGTAAACATTAACTCTGGAGGTGTAAACATTAACTCTGGAAGTGTAAACATTAGCTCTGGAGGTGTAAACATTAACCCTGGAAGTGTAAACATTAACTCTGGAAGTGTAAACATTAACTCTGGAGGTGTAAGCATTAACTCTGGAGGTGTAAACATTAACTCTGGTGGTGTAAACATTAACTCTAGTGTAAACATTAACTCTGGAAGTGTAAACATTAACTCTGGAAGTGTAAACATTAACTCTGGAGGTGTAAACATTAACTTTGGAAGTGTAAACATTAACTCTAGTGTAAACATTAACTCTGGAGGTGTAAACATTAACTCTGGAAGTGTAAACATTAACTCTGGAGGTGTAAACATTAACTCTGGAGGTGTAAACATTAACTCTGGAGGTGTAAACATTAACTCTAGTGTAAACATTAACTCTGGAAGTGTAAACATTAACTCTGGAAGTGTAAACATTAATTCTGGAAGTGTAAACATTAACTCTGGAGGTATAAACATTAACTCTGGAGGTGTAAACATTAACTCTGGAGGTGTAAAACATTAACTCTAGTGTAAACATTAACTCTGGAAGTGTAAACATTAACTCTGGAAGTGTAAACATTAACTCTGGAAGTGTAAACATTAACTCTGGAAGTGTAAACATTAACTCTGGAGGTGTAAACATTAACTCTGGAGGTGTAAACATTAACTCTGGAAGTGTAAACATTAACTCGTGTAAACATTACACTGGGAAGTGTCTGGGTCACTCTCATGGATGAACTTGCTGACATCATCCATTAGTGAGTCATGATAACGGAGGTACTGGTGGAGGTACTGGTGGAGGTACTGGTAGAGGCACTGGTGGAAGTACTCGTGGAGGTACTGGTGGAGGTACTGGTGGAGGTACTGGTGGAGGCACTGGTGGAGGTACTGGTGGAGGTACTGGTAGAGGCACTGGTGGAAGTACTGGTGGAGGCACTGGTGGAGGTACTGGTGGAAGTACTGGTGGAGGCACTGGTGGAGGTACTGGTGGAGGTACTGGTGGAAGTACTGGTGGAGGTACTGGTGGAGGCACTGGTGGAAGTACTGGTGGAGGCACTGGTGGAGGCACTGGTGGAGGTACTGGTGGAGGTACTGGTGGAGGTACTGATGGAGGTACTGGTGGAGGCACTGGTGGAGGTACTGGTGGAGGTATTGGTGGAGGTACTGGTGGAGGTACTGGTGGAGGCACTGGTGGAGGTACTGGTGGAGGTACGGGTGGAGGTACTGGTGGAGGTACTGTTGGAGGTACTGGTGGAGGTACTTGTGGAGGTACTGGTGGAGGTACTGGTGGAGGTACTGGTGGAGGTACTTGTGGAGGTACTGGTGGAGGTACTGGTGGAGGTACTGGTGGAGGTACTGGTGGAGGTACTAGTGGAGGTACTGGTGGAGGCACTGGTGGAGGTACTGGTGGAGGTACTGGTGGAGGTACTGGTGGAGGTACTGGTGGAAGTGCTAGTGGAGGTACTGGTGGAGGCACTGGCGGAGGTACTGGTGGAGGCACTGGTGGAGGTACTGGTGGAGGTACTGGTGGAGGTACTGGTTGAGGTACTTGTGGAGGTACTGGTGGAGGTACTGGTGGAGGTACTGGTGGAGGTACTTGTGGAGGTACTGGTGGAGGTACTGGTGGAGGTACTGGTGGAGGTACTAGTGGAGGTACTAGTGGAGGTACTGGTGGAGGCACTGGTGGAGGTACTGGTGGTGGCACTGGTGGAGGTACGGGTGGAGGTACGGGTGGAGGTACGGGTGGAGGTACGGGTGGAGGCACTGATGGAGGTACTGGTGGAGGTACTGGTGGAGGTACTGGTGGAGGTACTTGTGGAGGTACTGGTGGAGGTACTGGTGGAGGTACTGGTGGAGGTACTTGTGGAGGTACTGGTGGAGGTACTGGTGGAGGTACTGGTGGAGGTACTAGTGGAGGTACTGGTGTAGGCACTGGTGGAGGTACTGGTGGAGGCACTGGTGGAGGTACTGGTGGAGGTACGGGTGGAGGTACGGGTGGAGGTACGGGCGGTGGCACGGGTGGAGGCACGGGTGGATGTATGGGTGGAGACACGGGTGGAGGCACGGGTGGATGTACGGGTGGAGACACGGTTGAGGTACGGGTGGAGGCACGGGTGGATGTACAGGTAGAGGTACGGGTGGAGGTACGGTGGATGTACGGGTAGAGGGCACGGGTGGAGGTACGGGTGGATGTACGGGTAAGAGGCACGGGTGGAGGTACGGGTGGCTGTACGGGTAGAGGCACGGGTGGAGGTACGGGTGGAGGTGCGGTTGGAGGTACGGGTGGAGGTGCGGGTGGATGCACAGGTGGATGTACGGGTTGAGGCACGGGTGGTTGTACGGGTAGAGGCACGGGTGGAGGTACGGGTGGAGGTGCGGGTGGAGGTACGAGTGGAGGTGCGGGTGGATGCACAGGTGGATGTACGGGTGGAAACACGAATGGAGGTACGGGTGGAGGTGCGGGTGGAGGCACGGGTGGCTGTACGGGTAGAGGCACGGGTGGAGGTACGGGTGGAGGTGCGGGTGGAGGCACAGGTGGATGTACGGGTGGAGGTGCGGGTGGAGGCACAGGTGGATGTACGGTTGGAGGCACGGGTAGAGGTACGGGTGGATGTTCTGGTGGAGGTACGGGTGGAGGCACGGTGGTGGATATGTGGAGGCACGGGTGGAGGCACAGGTGGATGTACAGGTGGAGGCACGGGTGGATGTATGGGTGGATGTACGGGTGGAGGCACGGGTGATGGCACGGGTGGATGTATGGGTGGATGTATGGGTGGATGTACGGGTGGAGGCACGGGTGGATGTATGGTGGATGTATGGGTGGATGTATGGGTGGATGTACGGGTGGAGGCACGGGTGGAGGCACGGGTGGATGTATGGGTGGATGTATGGGTGGATTTATGGGTGGATGTACGGGTGGAGGCACGGGTGGAGGCACGGGTGGATGTATGGGTGGATGTATGGGTGGATGTACGGGTGGAGGCACGTGTGGATGTACGGGTAGATGTACGGGTGGATGTATGGGTGGATGTATGGGTGGAAGCACGGGTGGAAGCACGGGTGGATGTACGGGTGGATGTGCGGGTGGATGTATGGGTGGATGTACGGGTGGATGTATTGGTGGATGTACGGGTGGATGTATGGGTGGATGTACGGGTGGAGGCACGGGTGGAGGCACGGGTGGATTTACGGGTGGATGTCCGGGTGGAGGCACGAGTGGATGGACTGGTGGATGTCCGGGTGGATGTATGGGTGGATGTACGGGTTTAGGCACGGGTGGAGGCAGGGGTGGATGTACGGGTGGCTGTACGGGTTTAGGCACGGGTGGAGGCAGGGGTGGATGTACGGGTGGCTGTACGGGTTTAGGCACGGGTGGAGGCACGGGTTTAGGTACGGTCTCTGAATGCTTTCCCGTGATCTACTGTTGTAGTGTGGATGGATGGTGGATGACACCATGCATCCACACACAAACACACACACACACACACACACACACACACACACACACACACACACACACACACAAAACACACACACACACACACACACACACACACACGCACACACACACACTAATTCATATATTTTTCTCTAACGAGAAAAATATATTTCATTTTGTTTATTTGTTATTTAACGATTGTAAACTTATCTAAAGTATATTTAGTTGGATTAGGCTAAATTAAATTTCTTTTGTTATAATAAAGTTAGGTAAGTTTTCTAATGTTCTTTTGGGACAAAATTATTAATTTTTGCATTAACATAAACGAAAAAAATATCGTTAAACGTATAAGAGAAAATTTTAGAAAGGTCTGTGGGTATATATATATATATATATATATATATATATATATATATATATATATATATATATATATATATATATTGGTGGATGAATTTGGTAGGGTGTGCAAAAGAAGAAAATTAAAGGTGAATACAGGAAAGAGTAAGGTTATGAGGATAACAAAAAGATTAGGTGATGAAAGATTGAATATCAGATTGGAGGGAGAGAGTATGGAGGAGGTGAACGTATTCAGATATTTGGGAGTGGACGTGTCAGCGGATGGGTCTATGAAAGATGAGGTGAATCATAGAAATTTATGAGGGAAAAAAGAGTGAGTGGTGCACTTAGGAGTCTGTGGAGACAAAGAACTTTGTCCTTGGAGGCAAAGAGGGGAATGTATGAGAGTATAGTTTTACCAACGCTCTTATATGGGTGTGAAGCATGGGTGATGAATGTTGCAGCGAGGAGAAGGCTGGAGGCAGTGGAGATGTCATGTCTGAGGGCAATGTGTGGTGTGAATATAATGCAGAGAATTCGTAGTTTGGAAGTTAGGAGGAGGTGCGGGATTACCAAAACTGTTGTCCAGAGGGCTGAGGAAGGGTTGTTGAGGTGGTTCGGACATGTAGAGAGAATGGAGCGAAACAGAATGACTTCAAGAGTGTATCAGTCTGTAGTGGAAGGAAGGCGGGGTAGGGGTCGGCCTAGGAAGGGTTGGAGGGAGGGGGTTAAAGGAGGTTTTGTGTGCGAGGGGCTTGGACTTCCAGCAGGCATGCGTGAGCGTGTTTGATAGGAGTGAATGGAGACAAATGGTTTTTAATACTTGACGTGCTGTTGGAGTGTGAGCAAAGTAACATTTATGAAGGGATTCAGGGAAACCGGCAGGCCGGAATTGAGTCCTGGAGATGGGAAGTACAGTGCCTGCACTCTGAAGGAGGGGTGTTAATGTTGCAGTTTAAAAACTGTAGTGTAAAGCACCTTCTGGCAAGACAGTGATGGAGTGAATGATGGTGAAAGTTTTTCTTTTTCGGGCCACCCTGCCTTGGTGGGAATCGGCCAGTGTGATAAAAAAAAAAAAAAAAATAATATATATATATATATATATATATTTATATATATATATATATATATATATATATATATATATATATATATATATATATATATATGTATGTATGTATATATATACATACATACACAGTAGTGTTTTTCCCAGCCAAGGGGAGAGGGAGGGGGTTGGGGATGTTAGGGGAGGGTAAGTAAGGGACCAGACACTGAGTCTGCCCCCACACGCCCTCAGACACCCACTACTGACCTCTACGTCAGTGAGTAGCCAACTTGGACTCTATATAGTACATTACTACTTTGTAATCATCCTCGGGGGATCAAGGCAATAATAATAATAATGCTCTCCGTGGGTCCTGCCTATGCAGGTCCCCAGCAGCTGCTCCTCCACATTATAATGGAAGAGTTTAGCAGCCAGAGCGACTTATCTTCCTCAGCCAGAATGTTTCATGAGTTTCTTAAGCCTTCAGGTTTGAGTTATGCATATTAGAACCATCAACGTGTTGGCTACATAATGATGGAAGCCAAGAACCGGCTCTGCCTACCCTCACTCTCTGCTTACTTACCTACCAAGCTGCTAGTGTGTGTGTGTGTGTGTGCTCCGAGTAGAGCCACGCACCACACACACACACACACACACACACACACACACACACACACACACACACACACACACACACACACACATACATACGAAATGGGCGTAAGGAACTACATAGTAGGTACAGTTCAGTCTGGGGGGCATAAGACAGTCATTACAGTGATGTACAACCCGCTGTAGAACTTCAGGAGGCCAAGAGAAGAATATGAAAAAAGCAACACAGCAAATGTGGGTACACTAGCTGAGGTGGCCAAAAGAGCTCACACGGGTAGAGCAAAGTTACTAGTTATGGGTGATTTCAATCACAAGGAGATTGGAAAAACCTGGAGCCACATGGGGGTCCCAAAACATGGAGAGCCAAGATGATGGATGTGGTACTGGAAAACCTCATGCATCAATATGTTAGGGACACTACCAGAGAGAGAGGGGAGGATGAACCAGCAAGATTGGACGTCGTATTCACCCTGAGGAGCTCAGACATTGAGGACATCACGTATGAGAGGCCCCTTGGAGCTAGTGATCACTTGGTTCTGAGGTTTGAATACACAGTAGAGTCATAAGTGGAGAGAGCAACAAGAGTAGGATGGGAAAATCCAAACTACAAAAGGGGGGTCTACACAGGCATGAGGAACTTCTTGCAGGAGGTTCGGTGGGAAAGAGAATTGGCAGGAGAATCAGTAAACTAAATAATGAATTAGGTGACAATAAAATGCAAGGAGGTAGAGGAAAGGTTTGTTCCCAAGGGCAACAGAAATAATGGGATGACCAGAACGAGCCCTTGGTTTACCCAAAGGTGTAGGGAGGCAAAAACTAAGTGTGCTAGAGAAAGGAAAAAGTACAGATGACAAATGACCCAGGAAAATAAAGAGATTAGTCGGAGAGCCAGAAACGAGTATGCACATATAAGAAGGGAGGCCCAGTAACAGTCCAAAAACGACATAGCATCTAAAGTAAAGACTGACCCGAAGCTCTTGAATAGCCACATCAGAAGAAAGACAACAGTCAACTACCAGTTAATCAGGCTGAGGAAGGAAGGTGGGGAGCTCACAAGAAACGACCAAGAAGTATGTGAGGAGCTCACCATGAGATTTAAGGAAGTATTTACAGTGGAGACAGAAAGGATTCTGGGAAGTCAGAACAAGGGGGGGAGGGGGTTCACCAACAAGGGATATGCTGGATGAAATACACACAACCGAGGGAAAGGTAAAGAAACTGCTAAGTGAACTTGATACCTTAAAGGCAGTGGGACCGGACAATATCTCTTCGTGGGTCCTTAGAGAATGAGCAGAGATGCTGTGTGTGCCACTAACAACAATTTTCAACACATCCATTGAAATTGGGCAACTACATAAGGTATAGAAGACGGCGAATGTAGTCCCCATTTTTAAGAAAGGAGACAGACACAAGGCACTGAATTACAGACCAGTGTCACTGACGTGTACAGTATGCAAAGTCATGGAGAAGATTATCAGCAGGAGAGTGGTGGAGCACCTGGAACAGAAGCTTTTAAACGACAACCAGCTTGGATTCAGGGAAGGAAAATCCTGTGTCACAAACCTACTGGGTTTTATGACAAGGTAACGGAGATAAGACACAAGAGAGAGAGGGGTGGGTAGACTGCATTTTCTTGGACTGCAAGAAGAGCTTCGACACAGTTCCTCACAAGAGATTAGTGCAAAAGCTAGAGGATCAAGCACACATAACAGGAAGTGCACTGCAATGGATCAGAGAATACCTGACGGAGACAACAACGAGTCATGGTACGTGACGAGGCGTCAGAGTGGGCGCCTGTGACGAGCGGGGTTCCACAGGGGTCAGTCCTAGGACCAGTGCAATTTTTGGTATATGTGAATGACATGATGGAAAGGATAGACTCAGTAGTGTCCCTGTTTTCAGATGATGTGAAGTTAATGAAAAGAATTAAATCGGATGAGGATCAGGCAGAGACTTGGACAGGCTGGAAGACAGGTGCAGCAACTGGCACCTCGAATTTAACCCCGCCAAATGAAAAGTCATGAAGATCGGGGAAATGCAAAGAAGACCGCAGACAGAGTATAGGCTAGGTGGCCAAAGACTGCAAACCTCACTCAAGGAAAAAGATCTTGGGGTGAGTATAATACCGAGAACATCTCCTGAGGCGATCAGAGAGTCTCAAAACTCCAGACCGTCGCGTTAGCCACTGGACCAGCTAGCCACAATAAGATTCGTCCAACTAGGTATATTTCTACAATCGTGCCATAGGAAGGTTAGCACAGGCACCACTGTGACCACAAATGCAAGTTTTTACAGACGAATCTCCAGCTAGCGTGGCCGTGACGAACTCTATCTCAAGTCCCCTCAAAGCCGTTAACATGACTCACGATATCGTAATGACACGATTGTAGAAATATACCTAGTTGGACGAATCTTATTGTGGCTAGCTGGTCCAGTGGCTAACGCGACGGTCTGGAGTTTTGAGACTCTCTGATCGCGGGTTCTATCCCCGCCCGTGTTATGGTTTATGTTAGGAAGTATTTCTTTAGTCACAGAGTTGTCAAGAAGGGAAATAGTCTGGCAAGTGACGTAGTGGAGGCAGGAACCATACATAGCTTTAGACGAGGTTTGATAAAGCTCATGGAGCAGGGAGAGAGGAGAACCTAGTAGCAATCAGTGAAGAGGTGGGGTCAGGAGCTGTGAATCGACCCCTGCAACCACAACTAGGTGAGTACACCCACACACCCACACACAGGCTCTGGTGGTAAATAAACTAGTCTTTAGATGTATCAGTAAACTGAGAAGTAATCTCTCGTGCCGCCGCTCCCTCCCGCCCTCATCAACCACTCAGCCAGTCACGTGATGCCAGTCTGTAACTCAAAAATCCTCCCGTCCCTCTTCTCGCCTCTCTACGGTTACTGACCGTTTTGTTTACTTTCCGTAATTTATTATACTGTTCTGCTTTCCTGTTTCGTCTTTGAATTCTTCGTTTTTTGTTATCTTCTTCACTGTTTGCTATGATTTTCTTGCAGAGTGAAGTTCTACAGACAGGCACATAGTCTACCTACTGAGGCGCATTGCCTACCTACTGAGGCGCATTGTCTACCTACTGAGGCGCATTGTCTACCTACTGAGGTGCATTGTCTACCTAGTGAAGCACTAGTGCCTACCTACTGAAGCACAGTGTCTGCCTACTGCAGTACATTGTCTACCTACTGAGGCCATTGTCTACCTACCGAGGCACATTGTCTACCTATTTATACACAGTGTCTACTACTGAGGGACATTGTCTACCTACTGAGGCACATTGTCTACCTACTAAGGCACAGTGTCTGCCTGCTGAGGCACAGTGTCTGCCTACTGAGGCACAGTGTCTGCCTACTGAGACACAGTGTCTGCCTACTGAGGCACAGTGTCTGCCTACTGAGGCACAGTGTCTGCCTACTGAGACACAGTGTCTACCTACTGAGACACAGTGTCTGCCTATGAGGCACAGTGTCTACCTACTGAGGCACAGTGTCTGCCTACTGAGGCACAGTGTCTGCCTACTGAGGCACAGTGTCTGCCTACTGAGGCACAGTGTCTACCTACTAAGGCACAGTGTCTACCTAGTGAGGCACAGTGCCTTACCTACTGAGGCACAGTGTCTCCTACTGAGGCACAGTGTCTACCTATGAGGCACAGGTCTGCTACGATCAAGCACTACTGAGGCACAGTGTCTGCTTACTTGGGCACAGTGTCTACCTACTGAGGCATAGTATCTGCCTACTGAGGCACAGTATCTACCTGCTGTGGCACAGTATCTACCTACTGAGGCACAGTGTCTACCTACTGAGGCCCAGTGTTTGCCTACTGATTAACAGTGTCTATCTACTGAGACCTGTCTACCTACTAAGGCACAATTCTACCTAGTGAGGCACAATGCATGCCTACTGAGACACATATCTACCTACTAAGGCACAGTATCACTTATTGAGACAGTGTCTACCTACTGAGGCAGTGTCAACCTACTGAGGCACAGTATCTACCTACTGAGGCATAGTATCTACCTACTGGACGTGTCTACTACAGTGTCTAATCTACTGAGGCACAGTGTCTACCTACTTAGGCACAGTGTCTGCCTACTGAGGCACAGTGTCTACCTACTGAGGCACAGTGTCTACCTACTGAGGCACAGTGTCTACCTACTGAGGCACAGTGTCTACCTACTGAGGCACAGTGTCTACCTCTGAGACATAGTGTCTGCCTACTGATACACAGTGTCTACCTGCTTAGGCACAGTGTCTACCTACTGAGGCCTAGTGTTTGCCTACTGAGACACAGTATCTGCCTATTGAGACACAGTGTCTGCCTACTGAGGTACATTGTCTACCTACTGATGTACAGTGTCTACCTACTGAGGCACAGTATCTATCTACTGAGACACTGTCTACCTACTGAGACACAATTCTACCTAGTGAGGCACAATGCATGCCTACTGAGGCACAGTATCTACCTACTGAGGCATAGTATCTACCTACTGAGGCACAGTATCTACCTACTGAGGCACAGTGCCTGCCTACTGAGGCACAGTGTCTACCTACTGAGGCTACAGTGTCTACCTACTGAGGCACAGTGTCTACTACTGTGGACAGTGTCTACCTACTGAGGCACAGTGTCTACCTACTGAGGCACAGTGTCTACCTACTGAGGCACAGTGTCTACCTACTGAGGCACAGTGTCTACCTACTGAGGCACAGTGTCTACCTACTGAGGCACAGTGTCTACGTACTGAGGCACAGTATCTACCTACTGAGGCACAGTATCTACCTACTTAGGCACAGTGTCTACCTACTGAGGCACAGTCTACCTACTGAGGCACAGTGTCTACCTACTGAGGCACAGTGTCTACCTACTGAGGCACAGTGTCTACCTACTGAGGCACAGTGTGTACCTACTGAGGCACAGTGTCTACCTACTGAGGCACAGTATCTACCTACTGAGGCACAGTGTCTACCTACTGAGGCACAGTGTCTACCTACTGAGGCACAGTCTACCTACTGAGGCACAGTCTACCTACTGAGGCACAGTGTCTACCTACTGAGGCACAGTGTCTACCTACTGAGGCACAGTGTCTACCTACTGAGGCACAGTGTCTACCTACTGAGGCACAGTTCTACCTACTGAGGCACAGTGTCTACCTACTGAGGCACAGTGTCTACCTACTGAGGCACAGTATCTACCTACTGAGGCACAGTGTCTACCTACTGAGGCACAGTCTACCTACTGAGGCACAGTGTCTACCTACTGAGGCACAGTGTTTACGTACTGAGGCTCGCAGGACCCTATGTCTAACTCATATACAATGCCACGTAGATTACTTTCGCTCTTCATGGTACTCTGTCTTAACAAAAAAAAGAAAAACTGATAGACTACAAATCAGCCAGAACAAAATGGTAAGACTCGTCCTGGACCTGAGTCCAAGAGAACATATAGGCCAGGATGAATTACAACAACTGAATGTGTTGAATGTTGAAGACAGAGTAAAGCAACTGAAGTTAAATCACGTTTATACAACTGCTCACAAGCAGTGTCCTGAATATCTTGCTGCCAAGTTGGTCAAGGTTGGCAACCAAAACTGGTACAGTGCTATGGGAAGGGTACACAACTTCGTAGTACCTACATTAGGGGTCAGACTTCAGACACCTTTTACCGTACAGCAATAAAGGAGTGGAACAGACTGCCTGCACATGTCAAAACCTGTCATAGCATAAGCCTGTTCAGGATGAGAGCTGTAAGGTACCTAATGAATGAAAATACAGAGAGGGAGGGGGGAAAAGTGATTTTTTTGTATAGTTAACATACATGTACCTATTAGACTAACATTCATGAACATTTTACTGTGGTATTACTGGGATCTGATCCTGTCTTTAACATTAACATAAAATATCTCAGTTTACCTTATTCTTTGTGTATCTCCTGTTAATGTAACTGCTGTTAATGTAACTGCTTTTCACACAGTTAAATTACTTAGCTGTTGTATCTTTTAAGATTTAAATTATAAAATATTACAAGGAACATAATGTAAATAAGTCAGGGTTTTGTCAGACTTTTTTTTTCTGGTTATTCTCGTAGGTAATCTACGCATATGCTGCTATGTATGATAATTTATGTAACTGTATTTATGTGTACCTGTACCTGAATGAACTTACTTAGGTCGAGTTTTGTATCCTGCTCCACAGGTTGAGCCAGTCCGTTCCCTACTTATTAAGATATTGGGACAATAGGTAATGATGTTGACTCCTTATCCTCGTTACTGATAACGTCATGAGGTCTATGTACCACACGATCGTTTCTAGAACCTCACGAGGGAAGGTTTATTGGCAAAAAGGGTTCTAATCCAAGTTTTATAGATTCCCTGTGCCATTTGTTTGTGCGGTTACCTATGAACCTCCAGCGTCGTGGTTCAGACCTCTGAATAGAATTTTGAGTTGTTAGACAGAAGCTAAGAATCTTTTTTTTATTAATTAAAAATAATTAAGAAGTGAATTGAAAGAGAGAAGAGGAGTACCCGTAGAGGTTCAGGTCGAGGTTTTAGTAAGTTGACCAAGACCTGTCCTGGCCCAGGTCTTCTCTATGTGGTGACCCTGCAAGAGCATGCAGATCAATTTTCCGTCATAATGAAATGAGTAAATTAAATCATGCTTATGGAGAAAGAAGGAAGAGTAGTAGAAAGCCAGACGATGCTGTCCTGTTAGACTAAGACTGGTCTGTAAGTATCATAACATCAGTGGTACATAATACTGTCTAGTTGAAGTGTTAGACACGTATGCAACAACTGGGTATCTTCATTAAGTAGATTTTTCGCAGTCCAGGAGGAAAAAAATAAGACTGACGAGGTTGAAGATGAGGTTATCAGTCCCTCAGCCTAACAGCAAGTGTTCAGAACCGTAGTCTCGAGGAATCCGAAGCAAGGAAGGAGGAATTGGGCTTATATACTGGAGTCTGATGAGTGGCAGCAGATGAAAGCAGCCTCATTGATAGGTGGGATTCCCCAGTGGAAGTAGGTCTTACCTAAGAGTTAATCCAGCAATAATAAATAGTCGTGATGTCCTCTGTACCAAGATGCCATGTTGTTGCTGTGTCTGTTAAGTATCATAACATCAATGGTATGTAATACCAACATGTTGATGTATTAAACACATGTGCAACAAGTGGATATCTGTCTTGGGGCATGACAGATTTCCACTGGGGAATCCCATCTCCCTGTGACGATGCCTTCATTTGCTGCCACTCATCTGACTCCAGTATATAAGCTCACTTCCTCCACCTCTTAATTCTGTTTTTATTCTTGTATTGTACTGACAAAGCCACTGGTTGGCGAAGCGTTGTTGCACATGTATCTAATGCTTCGACTAGTCTGTAAGTACCTATGACTGTTCCGCTGGATTTGAGATCTCAGTCTTGTGAAATGTAAAGTGCCTAGACGCAGTCAAAGACACTCGCTGGACCTCTAGCTCTTAAAACTTTCAAATGACCATCTCATCAAAGACAGATCCAAGCAAACTCCTCAGGAAAAGGTAAATAACTGATTAATTATTGAAGTTATATATTCTAAGATTGTTGCTACGTACTGCTTCGGCTATATAAATTCGAGACTGTATGAAAGTACTGTAATCTATAAAATGACTCATATACATTATCGTAAACGCTGATATCTCCGAAATCTTGAGATTATGTTTACATACTGCATCACCTACATATTATAATATATGAAATGACTGTATTATCAAGAATTTATAACTGTTTACCAGTTGGGTCTGATGAAGATCCTTCGTGACTCTTCTGTTACTTGTGTTGCCTGTAACTGGTGATCTAGGATAGATAATATTGTTCAGTGTTCACAGTTCTTTTCATGGCAGGAGAGATATTTGAGTTGGAAAATGTACAGAGATTGTTTATTGCCTCCAGGGTTGAATAAAGCATTTGCAGTACTGGGAACGTCTCAAAATACTTGGGAAGGATGCCTGACCAAATCTTTCTGTATAGTACTTGAACAACAGGTCCTTGTACTGCACACTGATATGACAAGTTGTTGGAGTGAGATATATGGGAGGAGGTATAAATAAATCTAGTGAAGAGCCCATGACACAGAGTGTCAGGGACTGCTATTGATACCTTTTGTCTTGCTTCAGAGAATTTCTCCTCCTATCTGTTGCTGTCTTGCAATATTGTATAGCTCCTGACGACGTACAAGAGTGCGAAAGATCTTGAGCTAAAGATTTCCAGCCCCATGTGCCTTGTTCTGCATATATATATATAATATTATATATATATATATATATATATATATAATATATATATATATATAATAATATATATATATATATATATATATATATATATATATATATTAATGTATGTATTATTAGGCGCAATGGTAATTAGGTGCGTGACAACAGTGAGTACCTACCCTCGCTGCCTCCCTCGTTCCCTCGACATCTCCTCAGAAGCCAGACAGTTTAAAAACAGTAAGCCTAATGGGGTACCTACCATCCTTTAACAGAGCTCATTATTGTGGTAATTACAACTGCTATTGTTTACAGTGAAGAATTTTCCTAGGAAGACAATGGATGGGAGGGTGCGTGTTGTTTGCATTAGTATTCCAGGATGAAGGTGGAAGATGGAAGCTGGACTCTCTACTGGCCATTACTTCCTGTCTTAGCTTGTCACCTAACGGAACCATCTAATGTATGCTTACTGAGCGGGCGTCGCAGCCTCGGGGCCAGCTGACGTGAAGGAATCTGTGGATATAGGTGGTGATTTGAGGAGAATGTGATGCATTTGCAAATGCATTTATCACACGCTTACACACGCACTCCCTCACACACACACGCTCATGCGCGGACTCACACACAGGCTAAGATTACACACACACACACACACACAGGAGCTAGGACTCGACCCCTGCAACCACAAATAGGTGAGTACACACCAAGACACACACACACACACACACACACCACGGATTTACCTAGAGCAAGACTGGACCATCAGACACGAGATGAAGTACAGGAACCTCTGCACAAGCTGGGTACAAGAAGAGCCAAGATAGCAGACAGCACGTCACCGCTGCTACTGAAGGAGGGAACGCAGGTACTGGATGATCTCAGAGCAACAAGCTTCAGGAGCTCGCTGGAATTAGGACAGATGCCAAAAATCTTGTGGGAAAAAAAATATGCATATATCTTCCAGGTATTCAAGGATGTAGATGGAGAGACGAGGATAGATAGGTATGTCGTTAACTGATGAGAGTTGAAGGATGAGAGATGATGAGAGACGAGAGATGAGAGAAAAGAAGAGAGACTAGAGAGGAAAGTAGAGTGAAGACGATTAGAGGAGAGAGATCGAGAGAGAGGAGAGTAGAGAAGAGGGGAGAGAGAGAGAGGATGGAGAGAGTGAGAGAGAGAGAGAGTAGGAGAGAAGAGAGAGTAGAGGTAGAGATGATGAGAGTAGAGAGAGAGAAGAGAGATGAGAGAGAGAGAAAAGAAGTGTCTGAAAGAGAAAGGAAAGAATGAGAGAGAGAGAGGAGAAGAGAGAGAAGAATCATGGGCCAGTGTCCTAGATATATCATGGTAGAAGTTCCGGAATGATGTGAATAAGAGATTAGAAAGTAACTAAATTGAAGAACTTACTGTAGAACACTGTGATCCTTACTGTGTCTCCCTTACTGTATCTCCCTTACTGTATCTCCCTTATCTGTATCTCCCTTACTGTAATCCCTTACTGTGTCTCCCTTACTGTATCTCCCTTACTGTAGTCTCCCTTACTGTGTCTCCCTTACTGTATCTCCCTTACTGTGTCTCCCTTACTGTATCTCCCTTACTGTGTCTCCCTTACTGTGTCTCCCTTACTGTATCTCCCTTACTGTATCTCCCTTACTGTGTCTCCCTTACTGTATCTCCCTTACTGTGTCTCCCTTACTGTATCTCCCTTACTGTGTCTCCCTTACTGTGTCTCCCTTACTGTATCTCCCTTACTGTGTCTCCCTTACTGTGTCTCCCTTACTGTGTCTCCCTTACTGTGTCTCCCTTACTGTGTCTCCCTTACTGTATCTCCCTTACTGTATCTCCCTTACTGTATCTCCCTTACTGTATCTCCCTTACTGTGTCTCCCTTACTGTGTCTCCCTTACTGTGTCTCCCTTACTGTATCTCCCTTACTGTATCTCCTTACTGTATCTCCTTCTGTTCTCCTTACTGTGTCTCCCTTACTGTGTCTCCCCTACTGTATCTCCCTTACTGTATCTCCCTTACTGTATCTCCCTTACTGTGTCTCCCTTGCTGTGTCTCCCTTACTGTGTCTCCCTTACTGTATCTCCCTTACTGTATCTCCCTTACTGTGTCTCCCTTACTGTGTCTCCCTCACTGTGTCTCCCTTACTGTGTCTCCTTCACTGTGTCTCCCTCACTGTGTCTCCCTCACTGTGTCTCCCTTACTGTGTCTCCCTTACTGTATCTCCCTTACTGTATCTCCCTTACTGTGTCTCCCTTACTGTATCTCCCTTACTGTATCTCCCTTACTGTGTCTCCCTTACTGTGTCTCCCTTACTGTATCTCCCTTACTGTATCTCCCTTACTGCTTATATCTCCCTTACTGTGTCTCCCTTACTGTATCTCCCTTACTGTGTCTCCCTTACTGTATCTCCCTTACTGTGTCTCCCTTACTGTGTCTCCCTTACTGTGTCTCCCTTACTTTGTCTCCCTTACTGTATCTCCCTTACTGTGTCTCCCTTACTGTATCTCCCTTACTGTGTCTTCCTTACTGTATCTCCTTACTGTGTCTCCCTTACTGTGTCTCCCTTACTGTGTCTCCCTTACTTTGTCTCCCTTACTGTGTCTCCCTTACTGTGTCTCCCTTACTGTGTCTCCCTTTCTGTGTCTCCCTTACTGTGTCTCCCTAACTGTATCTCCCTTACTGTATCTCCCTCACTGTGCCTCCTTCACAGTGTCTCCCTCACTGTGTCTCCCTTACTGTGTTTCCCTCACTGTGTCTCCTTCACTGTGTCTCCCTCACTGTGTCTCCCTCATGTGTCTCCCTCACTCTTTCCCTCACAAGCAGTAAGATCTACCTAGGTAAGGGACTATCTCCCTCGCTGTCTCCCTCACACGCAGTAATATCTCCCTGGGTATGATGGGGCAGCAGGGAGGCAGGTCAGAATTATCTCCCTGGCAGTAACTGTCATACCCCAGTCACTCCATCATCCTTCAAGTGCTGTCCAGTGGCCCACTGCTGAAGTGGTGGTGCTAGTGGTGGTGATGGTGGTGGTGACAATGGTGGTGATGGTAGTGTCACTGGTGGTGGTGGCGGTGATATTAGTGGTGATGGCAGTATCACTGGTGGTGGTGCTAGTGGCGGTGATGGTGGTGGTGATAATGGTGATGATAGTGGTGGTGATAATGGTGGTGATATTGGTGGTGATACTAGTGGTGATGGTAGTATCACTGGTGGTGGTGGCGATAATATCAGTGGTGATGGTGGTGATAGTGATGGTAGTGTCACTGGTGGTGATGATAGTAGTGGTGCTAGTGATGGTGATAGTGGTGGCGATGGCGATTGTAGTGTCACTGGTGGTGTTACTGCTGTTGCTGCTTTCTCTGCTGCTGCTACCACTTTTGTTGTTGTTGTTGCTGCTGCTGCTGCTGCTGTTGCTACTGCTAGCAGAGCTGTCTTCTCATACTCTTGACAAACGTCCATTCAAAGAGCAGAGTTGAAATCCTATCGATTACACACGGGTCATTAAGGCAACATGTCACCTGTTCACCACCTGTCAAGAATAATACCCAACCCATGCATTAAATAAACTCTAAGTGTAGATACACTGAAAGAAATACACCTCTCGGTGTGTATGTTACAAAAAACGCGATTTCTAATAAGCTTAGAGATCTCCAGTGAATACTAGAAAGGACTGCCCTTCTAGCATCCAGCCTGTTACTGGGTTTTCTTAACAATTAGTCAGTATCCTTGTCCAATTATCCATTAGAATTCAGTAAGAATTATTAGTGCTTCAGGATTACAACTGGTAGGCTACTAACTAGAGAAATTAAAATTTAATAAATTTATTAATTTAGTTGTCTAGGCGTATATCAAATTAAATTAAATTAATCAATTCAAACAAAATAATAATAATCACTTCTCTCGTGTACAGTAGTATTGTGCTAAAAGCACATATCACATTTATAAGTCTTAAGTACCGTCTGGTACATTAACATTTAATAAGATATTACAAATATGTACAAGTAAGATTGGGTGTATGTGTGTAAGTGCTCTAAGTAGTTCGCTATGTCTCAAGACTCGACTAGACTTAAACAAGTGACTGACAAAGTCCTCAAATAAACTTCTTGACCAACTGGCAATCAGAACAGTCTGCTTGAATAATAAAAAGAATGCTAAACCCAATAGCAATATAACAAGCAACTGCGACACAGAATCAGGAACAAGGAGATAATATAACGACACTAAGTAGGGACCATCAGCAGATCCTCCACAAAAGTCACCAAATTCCCATACTACTGAATCTAAGTTCAGCATAAGAAAATCCCCGACTGTGACAGTACACAGATACCAGTACAAGTTGGGCCAGAAGCTACAGCTCAGGACCTGAGTTACTCAGAGTGTCTAAGAGACACACAACCTCAGTACAACGTCGAAAATCACTAAGTCTATACAGTGTTCTGTGAACTGAGTCCCACAGAACCTACAACAATAATGAGACAGAGACGATCTTCCTACAAGGGCCAATAAGGGAGATTTAGGCACTTGTCAGGAATACGTCCAACCACCAAGAGAGTCTAGACCAGACTGAAGACTTCAGGCGAGGTGTGAACACCCCCCCCCCCCCCCCCGTCGATCACGTGATATCTCCATGGACAGTTGCTGCCCAGCAACAGAGAAGCCGGCAGAGTAACGAGCCACCAGCGATAATTACAGCAGTTAGACAATCAAGAGATGAACTATGAGCACATATGTTACATCCCCCTAACAAAAGTAACTAAGTCAAATAATAATATAAAGTCAAATAATAATATAAAGCAATATACTTACGATTTAGCTATTACCGCAAATATAAGCAATATAAAATTATATGAAAAGGTAATATACATTATATACATATACATAATATTCATCATATACATTGTAACCCATTCAGGGGTTGCAACAGTGTATATCCCGTAAGATCGTTCCGTTATAGATTCCTTCTCGTCTTGTTCCACTATTTGTGTGGGCATCTGTGGTCGGCGTCTGGTGAGTTTCCGGCTATGGCGTCGTATCATTAATATATATATAAAGTGTTCAGAATACAATAACTTGTGGGAACGTTTCCCCAGCCAGTGGCTTCATCAGTCCAATACAGAGAAGAATGGAGGAAGGTTAGGAGGAGGAGGTAATCAGTCCCACAGCCACAATGCGACACCCAGCTAAGGGACTGATTACCACAGAATGCTTCTCATTCTTCCCCCCATTATTCTCTTTATTGGACTGATGAAGCTACCGGCTGGTGAAACGTTTCTACAATAATGGTACCCAAATGTCGCCAGGTTTGGCTGTGCCTTTATTATGCCTTCCACGAGTTCCGAGAAGCTTTTGTACTCCCGGACCCGGCGTTGGTCCAGGCTCGTCTGGTGCTTGCCTGGTCAACCAGGCTAAGGTTTTATTGGCAAAACTTTTCGCTCGCAGGTGAACGAAATGTGCAAACGAAGACCTGCTCTGATGTAAGTATACGTAGATAATCCCAGCTACTTTGTAGATAGGCTTCATGGCTAGTTATGACGTAGCTGTGATTATCTAAGTATAGTATACCAGTACACAGCAACGCAACTGACAGTGTTGGTGGTGGTGTTGGTGGTTGTGGTGTTGGTGGTGGTGGTGGTGTTGGTGGTGGTGGTGTTGTTGGTGGTGTTGGTGGTGGTGTTGGTGGTTGTGGTGTTGGTGGTGGTGGTGGTGTTGGTGGTGGTGGTGTTGTTGGTGGTGTTGGTGGTGGTGTTGGTGGTTGTGGTGTTTGGTGGTGGTGGTGGTGTTGGTGGTGGTGGTGTTGTTGGTGGTGGTGTTGGTGGTGTTGGTGGTGTTGGTGGTGTTGGTGGTGTTGGGTGGTGGTGTTGGTGGTGGTGGTGTTGTTGGTGGTGTTGGTGGTGGTGTTGGTGGTGTTGGTGGTGGTGGTGTTGTTGGTGGTGGTGGTGGTGTGGTGGTGGTGGTGTGTTGGTGGTGGTGGTGGTGGTGGTGGTGGTGTGGTGTTGGTGGTGGTGGTGGTGTTGGTGGTGGTGGTGTTGTTGGTGGTGTTGTTGGTGGTGTTGGTGGTGTTGGTGGTGTGGTGGTGGTGGTGCTGTTGGTGGTGGTGTGGTGTTGTTGGTGGTGGTGGTGGTGTTGGTGTGGTTGTGGTGGGGTGGTGTTGGTGGTGTGGTGTAGTGGTTGTGGTGTTGGTGGTGTTGGTGGTGGTGGTGTTGTGGTGGTGTTGGTGTTGGTGGTGTGGTGGTGGTGTGGGTGGTGGTGGTGGTGGTGGTGTTGGTGGTGGTGGTGTTGGTGGTGGTGGTGTTGGTGGTGGTGGTGGTGGTGGTGTTGGTGGTGGGTGGTGGTGTTGGTGGTGGTGGTGTTGGTGGTGTTGTGGTGTGTTGTTGTTGTTGTTGGTGATGGTAGTGGGGGTGGTGGTGTTGGTGGTGGTGGTTGTGGTGTTGGTGGTTGTGGTGTTGGTGTTGGTGTTGGTGGTGGTCTTGTTGTTGTTGTTGTTGTTTGTTGCTGTTGTTGTTGTTGTTGTTGTTGGTGGTGGTGGTGGTGGTGTTGGTGGTGTTGTGGTGTTGGTGGTGGTGGTGTTGTTGTGGTGTCGATGGTGGTGTTGGTGGTGTGTTGGGTGGTGTTGGTGGTGGTGTTGGTGGTGGTGTGGTGGGTTGGTTTGGTGATGAGTGGTGGTGTTTGGGGGTGTGGTGGTGGTGGTGGTGGTGTTGGTGGTGGTGGGGTTTTGGGTGTGGTGGTGTGTGGTGTGTTCTGGTGGTTTGGGTTTAGTGTTTTGGTGGAGGTGTTGGTGGTGGTGTGGTGGTGGTGGTGTTGGTGATGAGTTGGTGGTATGTTGGTGGTGGTGTGTGGTGGGGTGGTGGTGGGTGGTGGTGGGGGGTTGGTGGTGGTGGTGGTGGTGGTGGTTGTGGGTGGGGTGGTGTGGGGGGTTGTTTTTGGTGGTTTTGGTGGTGGTGTGGGTGGTGGTTGGTGGTGGGTGGGTGGTGGTGGAGGGGGGGGTTGGGGTGTGGTGGTGTTGGATGGTGGTTAGGTGGGGTTTGTGTGGTGGTGGTGGTGTGTTGGTGGTGGTGTTGGGGTGGTGTGTGGTGGTGTGGTGGGGGTTTGGTGGTGTGGGTGGTGGGGTGGGGGTGTGGTTGATAGAGTTGGTGGTAGTGTTGGGTGGGTTGGTGAGTGGTGTGGTGGTGGTGTATTTGGGGGTGGTTTGGGTGGGGGTGGTGTTGGTGTGATTTGGGTGTAGTGGTTGGTGGTGTGTGGTGGTTTGGTGGTGTGTGGGGGTGGTGTGGTGGTGTGGTGGTGGTGTGGGTGGTGGGTGTGTGTTTGTTGGTGGTGGTGTGGTGGTGGTGGTGGTGTGTGTTGGTGGTGGGTGCTGGTGGTGGTTGTGGTGGGTTTGTTGTGGTGGTGTTGGTGGTGGTGTTGTGGGGAGGTGGTGTGGTGTTGGTGTTGGTGTTGGTGGTGGTGTGGTGTTTGGTGATCGAATTGGTGGTAGTGTTGGTGGTGGTGGTGGTGGTTTTTGGTGGTGGTGTTGATGGTGGTGTTGGTGGTGGGGGTGTTGGTGATAGAGTTGGTGGTAGTGCTGGTGGGGGTGGTGGTGTGGTGGTGGTGGTGGTGTTATTGTTGATGGTGGTGGTGGTGCTGGTGCTGGTGATAGAGTTGGTGGTAGTGCTGGTGGTGGTGGTGGTGTTGGTGGGGGTGTTGGTTGGTAGTGGTGGTGGTGGTGGTGGTTTTGGGTGGTGGTAGTGGGGGTGGTGGTGGTGGTGTTAGTGGTGATGGTGTTGGTGGTGGTGTTGGTGGTTGTGGTGGTGTTGGTGGTGGTGATGGTGTTGGTGGTGGTGGTGGTGTTGGTGGTGGTGTTGACTGTGATGGTGCTTCTACTTTCGTTTTGTTGAGAATAACCTGGTGATACAGTCACTTGTATACTGTTCAGGATATTTATTAAAAGAAACGTTTTGCCCCTTGTAGCTGCGTCAGTCTTATTGTTAGAGATAATGAGAGATGTTTGGTGCGTAGTGTTGCTTGGTGTGCAGGTCGCTGGAGTGTTCAAGCAACCTGTGTCTGTTGCTCCTCATTTGGTCTGAAGTTAGTTATATTTAGGGACTTACTGGTTTTATCAGTCACATTATGCTGAGTTTACCGTACACTACACACACACACACACACACACACACACACCCACACACACACACACACCAGGAGCTGAGTCTCGACCCCTGCAACCACAATTAGGTGAGTACACACATAAACAAGTGGAGAGGGAAGCAAGAAGGGCTGGACGAATGAAGCCAAACTACAAGAAAGGGGACTACCCAAGCATGAAGAACTTCCTCAACGGGGTTCAGTGGGACAGAGAACTGGCAGGGAAGTCAGTAAACGAGATGATGGAATATGTGGCAACAATATGCAAGAAAGTTGAGGAGATGTTTGCACCCAAGGGTAAAAGAAATTGCGAGAAGTCCAGGGTGAGCCCTTGGTTAGCCCAAAGGTGTAGAGTGGCTAAAACCAAGTGTGCTAGAGAATGGAAAAAGTATAGAAGGCAAAGGACTCAGGGGAATAAGAAAGATGTTGTGGAGCCAGAAATGAATATGCACAGGTAAGAAGGGAGGCCCAACGGCAATACGAAAATGACATAGCAGCAAAAGCCAAATCTGAATCGATGCTGTTGTATAGCCACATCAGGAGGAAAACAACAGTCAAGGACCAGGTAATCAGGATGAAGAAGGAAGATTGGGGGATCACAAGAAACGACCGTGAAGTATGTGAGGAGCTGTACACGAGATTCAAAGAAGAGTTCACAGAGGAGACAGAAGGGACTCCAGAAGGACTGAGAGGTGGAGTACACCTTCAAGTGTTTGACACATTACATACAACCGATGAAGAATTGAAGAGGCTGCTAAGAGAGCTAGATACCTCAAAGGCGATGGGGCCGGATAACATCTCCCCATTTATCCTGAGAGAGGGAGCAGATGCACTATGTGTACCACTAACAACAATCTTCAACATATCTGTAGAAACAGGCAACTACCTAAGGTATGGAAGAGAGCAAATGTAGTCGCAGTTTTTAAAAAAGGAGACAGACATAAAGCACTAAACTACAGACCAGTGTCACTAACATGTACAGTATGCAAAGTCATGGAGAAGATCGTCAAGAGGAAAGTGGTGGAACATCTAGAAAGGAATGAGCTTATCAACGACAGCCAACAAGGTTTCAGGGACGGGAAATCCTGTATCACAAACCTACAGGAGTTCTATGACAGGGTGACAGCAGTAAGGCAAGAGAGAGAGAGGGGGGTTGGGCGTTTGACACAGTTCCACACATGAGACTATTGCAAAAACTGGAGGACCAGGCATGGATAATAGGGAAGGCACTGCAATGGATCAGGGAATACCTGTCAGGAAGACAGCAGCGAGTCATGGTACGTGGCGAGGTGTCAGAGTGGGAGCCTGTGACGAGTGGGGTTCCACAGGGGCCATTCCTTGGACTGGTGCGGTTTCTGGTATTTGTGAACGACATGATGGAAGGAATAGCCTCCGAAATGTCGCTGTTTACAGATGATGAGAAGTTGATGAGAAGAATTCAATCGGACAAGAACCAGGTAGAACTACAAAGGGATGTAGACAGACTGCACGCCTGGTCCAGAAACTGGCTCCTGGAGTTCAACCCCACCAAGTACAAAGCCATGAAGATTGTGGAAGGGCAAAGAAGACCGCAGACGGAGTACAGTCTAGGGGGCCTGAGACTACAAACCTTACTCAAGGAAAAAGATCTTGGGGTGCTAGGAGCTAGGACTCGACCCCTGCAACCACAAATAGGTGAGTACACACACACTGGAGGACCAAGCAGGGATAAGAGGGAAGGCACTACAATGGATCAGGGAATACTTGTCAGGAAGACAGCAGCTAGTTATGGTACGTGGCGAGGTGTCAGAGTGGGCACCTGTGACCAGAGGGGTCCCACAGGGGTCAGTCCTAGGACCAGTGCTGTTTCTGGTATTTGTGAACGACATGACGGAAGGAATAGACTCCGAAGTATCCCTGTTTGCAGATGACGTGAAGTTGATGAGAAGAATTCATTCGATCGAAGACCAGTCAGAACTACAAATGAATCTGGACAGGCTGCAGACCTGGTCCAGCAATTGGCTCCTGGAGTTCAACCCCACCAAGTGCAAAGTCATGAAGATTGGGGAAGGGCAAAGAAGACCGCAGACGGAGTACAGTCTAGGGGGCCTGAGACTACAAACCTTACTCAAGGAAAAAGATCTTGGGGTGAGTATAACACCAGGCACATCTCCTGAAGAGCACATCAACCAAATAACTGCTGCAGCATGTGGGCGCCTAGCGAACCTCAGAACAGCATTCTGACTCTTAATAAGGAATCGTTCAGGACCCTGTACACCGTGTACGTTAGGCCCATATTGGAGTATGCGGCACCAATTTGGAACCCACACCTAGCCAAGCACGTAAAGAAACTAGAGAAAGTGCAAAGGTTTGCAACAAGACTAGCCCCAGAGCTAAGAGGTATGTCCTTCGAGGAGAGGTTAAGAGAAATCAGCCTGACGACACTGGAGGACAGGAGAGATAGGGAAGACATGTTAACGACATACAAAATACTGAGAAGAATTGACAGTGTGGACAAAGACAGGATGCTCCAGAGATGGGACACAGCAACAAGGGGACACAGTTGGAAGTTGAAGACACAGATGAATCACAGGGATGTTAGGAAGTATTTCTTCAGCCACAGAGTAGTCAGTAAGTGGAATAGTTTGGGAAGCGATGTAGTGGAGGCAGGATCCATACATAGCTTTAAGCAGAGGTATGATAAAGCTCACGGTTCAGGGAGATTGACCTAGTAGCGACCAGTGATGAGGCGGGGCCAGGAGGAGCTTGGACTCGACCCCTGCAGCCTCAACTAGGTGAGTACACACACACACACACACACACACACACACAACACACACACACACACACACACACACACACACACACACTACACATACAGCAATATATCAGATAATATCGTTCATTTAAAATCTAATATATCACAGGGTACAGACTAAGTGTTTAGACCAGAATTAAAGCTAGAATTCAGACATATTAAAAATACATAACTAATTCCAGCATCATTATATATGATTTTGCACCTTGTTAACTCTGAACAAACATCTTTTTTTTGAGTAAGTAATTTCTCCAAAAAAATTTTTTTTGCACTTAGTAATAATTTACCCATTTGCATTACTGAAAAGGAAACTATATGTCAGAGCTGTATTAACGGGATCAGTATCAATATCATCTGTGCTGCAACCAGCTGCAAAGATGATACTGGAGGATGCTGGTAAATCTGTTGAGAGCTAGAATCAGGCTAGATGCTAGCAGGGTATAGATAGGTTGACCTCCTAGTATTCTCTGGTTGATGTCTGTGATATAGTTGTCGCAGCTGTAACATCTCTTCAGCCTCTAGGCTCAGGGACTGATTACCTTAAACTCCTTCCGATCGTCACCTTTCTTCTTTGCACTGGACTGATGAAGTCACTGTGTAGTGGAACATTCTCACAATAAAGATACCCTGGTGTTTCACATGTGTCTAATTTATCACCTTGTCGGTTCTCTGTACCATTTATCTACATGCTTGATCAGTGGTTGTGTTAGTACCATCATGGAGCAGTACTCTGGTAGGCGTGAGTTCTGCTTAGGCCTAAATGAGTGGCTGAGTACTAGCGGAGCACAGAATGGGGACCGTCTGCTCCTAGGCTGGCTGTCATTTAGGCCTAACAGTGAAAGCCAACTCATTACAAGCCTACGCAATGATGAATCAGCAAAAAGGTGTGTGTGTGTGTTTGTGTGTATGTGTGTGTGTTTGTTTGTGTTTGTGTGTGTGTGTGTGTGTGTGTGTGTGTGTGTGTGTGTGTGTGTGTTGTGTGTGTGTGTGTGTGTGTGTGTGTGGTGTGTGTGTGTATTCACCTATTTGTGGTTTCAGGGGTCGATTCATAGCTCCTGGTCCCGCCTCTTCACTGATCGCTACTACGTCACTCTCTCCCTGCTCCATGAGCTTTATCATGCCTCGTCTTAAAGCTATGTATGGTTCCTGCCTCCACTACATCACTTTCCAGACTGTTCCACTTCCTGACAACTCTATGACTGAAGAAATGCTTCTTAACATCCCTGTGACTCATCTGTGTGTGTGGGTGTTTGTCCTGATCTCCCACCTCCAAACACCTAGCAGTTTTATAAGAGGCTCTAGAACCGTGTGTCTCACTCAGCGCAAAGAATGAAACAGGCTCGATCCTCCGTCGGATATGTTACCCAAAGAAAAGAATGAAGGGCCGAAAGAAAATAATAAAAATGGTAATCCGTCTCCGTAAAAGGTACGAGAAAAAAGTAATCATGTTAGGTAGATGATTACCCAGGAACCTCAGGGTTAACCAACCTCTCTCTCTCTCTCTCTCTCTCTCTCTCTCTCTCTCTCATTTTCACAACATACCACTTGAATTCCTGTCGTATTCTCTTCGGTGTCAAGAGGGGATATTTCCCCTTTCTAAAAAGTAAACACTGTGGAAGCTTGTTACTTACCATCGATGACTTGGTAACAAATTATAGATAGTCCTTACAGAACTTCTATAATTCATCCTTGAATTGTTGCAGCTGCTGTGTGACGATGAGTTGTGCAACATGACACCAACTTGCTACGACAGCAGCAACATGGTCATGGCAGCAACGAATCTGCAATATGCCTGGTAGACTCCAGGTAGGTAGACTCCAGTTAATTAGACTCTAGGTAGGCAGACTCCAGGCAGGTAGACTTAAGGTAGGTAGACTCCAGGTAGGAAGACTCCAGGTAGGTAGACTCCAGGTAGGAAGACTCCAGGTAGGTAGACTCCAGGTAGGAAGACTCCAGATAGGTAGACTCTAGGTAGGAAGACTCCTGGTAGGTAGACTCCAGGTAGGTAGACTCCAGGTAGGAAGACTCCAGGTAGGTAGACTCCAGGTAGAAAAACTCCAGGTAGGTAGACTCCAGGTAGGAAGACTCCAGGTAAGTAGACTCCAGGTAGGTAGACGCCAGGTAGGAAGACTCCAGGTAGGAAGACTCCAGGTAGGTAGACTCCAGGTAGGAAGACTCCAGGTAGGTAGACTCCAGGTAGGTAGACTTCAGGTAGGAAGACTCCAGGTAGGTAGACTCCAGGTAGGAAGATTCCAGGTAGGTAGACTCTAGGTAGGTAGACTCTAGGTAGGTAGACTCCAGGTAGGTAGACTCCAGGTAGGTAGACTCCAGGTAGGTAAGACTCCAGTAGGTAGACTCCAGGTAGGAAGACTCCAGGTAGGTAGACTCCAGGTAGGAAGACTCCAGGTAGGTAGACTCCAGGTAGGTAGACTCCAGGTAGGTAGACTCCAGGTAGGTAGACTCCAGGTAGGAAGACTCCAGGTAGGTAGACTCCAGGTAGGTAGACTCCAGGTAGGTGGACTCCAGGTAGGTAGACTCCAGGTAGGTAGACTCCAGTTAAGTAAACTCCAGGTAGGTAGACTCTAGGTAGGAAGACTCCAGGTAGGTAGACTACAGGTAGGTAGACTCCAGGCAGGTAGACTTAAGGTAGGTAGACACCAGGTAGGTAGACTCCAGTTAGGTAGACTCCAGGTAGGAAGACTCCAGGTAGGTAGACTCCAGGTAGGTAGACTCCAGGTAGGTGGACTCCAGGTAGGTAGACTCCAGGTAGGTAGACTCCAGGTAGGTAGACTCCAGTTAAGTAAACTCCAGGTAGGTAGACTCTAGGTAGGAAGACTCCAGGTAGGTAGACTACAGGTAGGTAGACTCCTGGCAGGTAGACTTAAGGTAGGTAGACACCAGGTAGGTAGACTCCAGTTAGGTAGACTCCAGGTAGGAAGACACCAGGTAGGTAGACTCCAGTTAGGTAGACTCCAGGTAGCCAGACTACAGGTAGGTAGACTCCAGGCAGGTAAACTTAAGGTAGGTAGACCCCAGGGAGGTAGACTCCAGGTAGGCAGACTATAGATAGACATGCTCCAGGTAGGCAGACTACACTTAGGCAGGTTGCAAGTACGTAGACTCCAGGTAGGCAGACTACAGGTAGGCAGGTTGCAAGTACGTAGACTCCAGGTAGGTAGACTCCAGGTAGATAGACTCCAGTTAGGAAGACTCCAGGTAGGTAGATTCTAGGTAGGCAGACTCCAGGTAGACAGACTCCAGGTAAGCAGACTCCATGTAGGCAGACTCCAGGTAGGTAGACTCCAGGTAGGCAGACTCTAGGTAGGTAACCTTCATGTAGGTAGACTCCAGGTAAGCAGACTCCGGGTGGGCAGATTCCAGGTCGGTAGACGTCAGGTAAGTAGATTCCAGGTTGGTAGACTCCAGGTAGGCTTACTCCAGGTAGGTAAACTTCAGGTAGGTAGACTGTAGATAGACTCCTGGTAGGCAGACTGCAGGTAGGCAGGCTCGAGGTAGGTAGACTCCAGGTAGGTAGACTCCAGGTATGTAGACTCCAGGTAGGCATACTCCAGGTAGGTAGACTCCAGGTAGGTAGACTCCAGGTAGGCGGACTCCAGGTAGGTAGACTCCAGGTAGGCAGACTCCAGGTAGGTAAACTCCAGATAGGTAGACTCCAGATAGACTTCTAATAGGCAGACTGCAGGTAGGCAGACTCGAGGTAGGTAGACTCCAGGCAGGTAGACTCCAGGTAAGTAGACTCCAGGTAGGCATACTCCAGGTAGGGAGACTCGTGTAACTGTGTCGGCAGTAGATAGACAACGATGTCATCACGTGTCTGAAATAGACTGCCGTGTTGGCGTGTTAGAACACAGGGTAAATTATCCAGTATAACCCAGAAAATTCAGACTTATTACCACTGGGGTCCTTGTTATTTCCATTGTAGGCCTTGTTATTTCCATTGTAGGCCTTGTTATTTCCATTCGGAGTTTATTTAGGATTGGTGCTAGGATGTGAAAGTGGGTGTGGTGTGTGGGTGGAGGTAAGGTAGTGTAGACAGGTTTAACTAGAGGATGATAGCTGTCTGAACCTTACTGGGGACGAAGCTGTGCTGGAATTACACGAAGGAGCTAGTGAAAGAGAGAAGAGAGGAGACATCAATGGAGGAGAGGGAGGGAGCAAGACAATATTAGTCTAACCGCCAACACAAGACCTCGTCACCCACCCACCACTCATCACCGACCCACCACTCATCACCCACCCACCACTCATCACAGACCCACCAACGAATGAGAGGACAAGAAAGACTGGCTGAGAAACGGACTCCCTAGCGGTGAAAGATGCGGGCATCAAGGACACACTTGTCAGGCGATGTTCCTACATGTGTGTCTCTCTGGTCACGACGCTCTGAACCCGCTTGTCCGCCCGCCTACATTACCGCTCGCCCGCTCTTAATGTCCGTGTTCATCTGCCGTGAAGCTCCTCTCGTGAAGACTGCGGCGCCTTGATTCATGCTGGCTGTATTGCGGCCACTGATTACATGCCTTCCCCTCACAGAGTGTGTAGTTAGGTTGGGTATCATTGTGACTCGTTGCTGCTCCAGCGGTGGTACACTCCCGTGTAATTACTGATCTGGGAGAAGCCGACACGTCCAGCAACGCTGCTTTTCTGTCACAGCGACAGTGACGACTCCATTACTATCACCCGTCATGGAGTGGCCGTGAAGGGTATTTGGGTCAAAGAACCGGAAAGATCCTTCCTTTCCTAAAATCATACCCGGTGCGCCTTCATATATAAGTTTAGTGTCCCTCGCACAACGTATTCTGGTAAGTCTGGTAGATCACGTCTCAACCACAGGAACCAGGGAATGTCATAGAAGAAGGGTGAGCCGAATGATCAAGTCTTCTAAAACCTGCTGTCCCTGCTCATCTAGCAGGAGCAGCAGGAGTTTTGCAGGTGAGCAGGGGCAGCAGGAGTTTTGCAGGTGAGCAGGGGCAGCAGGAGTTTTGCAGGTGAGCAGGGGCAGCAGGAGTTTTGCTGTATACTAATGGCCTCCTCCAAGGCAACCAAAATTACAGAACCGGAGAATGTACAGAAAATCTTCACTGTTCGTATAAATTCAAACACCTAAATTACTCAGAGTACGTTAAGTTCTTCTAACTGTACTCCTCATAAAGGAGAACAGATACATACATCTGGTCTACACCTGTAAGATTCTGAAGGGATTGGTCCCAAACCTGCACACCGAAATCAGTCCTTACGAAAGCACGAGGCTTGGCAGATGGTGCAAGATACCTCCAATGAAAACTAGGGAAGCGATGACTACACTTAGATTATTATTATTATTATTATTATTATTATTATTATTATTATTATTATTATTATTATTATTATTATGGCGGCTCGATAAACCCGTAGGGATTATACAGCGCCTGTGGAAGGGGGATGGAAGACATTCAGGCTTAATTCAGGGAATTGGAGAATAGGTCCAATTCCCTAGATCAAGAGCCCCTCACCAGCATCAAGGAACCTGTCTTGAGGGGACTATACTTAGAGAACTCAATAAGTGTAAGGTAATCACGACTCTTCAGCGTCCTCCCACCATGCATAAAGGAAATTGCCAACAAACCACTAGCTGTCTTCAAAAGGGAACTGGATAAATTCCTCAAGTTAGTTCCTGATCAACCGGGCTGCGGTGCATAAGCTGGATTTCTGGCGGTAGGCAACAACAATCTGAAGTAGGTCTTACCCGAGGGACGGGTTAGTAGTAGGATGTGGAGATGTCCTCTGAACCGAGTTTCCACGATGTTGCAGTATTTAGTTATATTGTCTTCCAGTTATGTCGTTGAACTTGTATTGACAAAGCCACTGGATGGCGAAACATCTACAATAAAGATACCAAGATGTTGCACATGTGTCTAATTTTCATCTTGTCGGTATTGTGTATCATTCATGTACAACCTGTCAGACACTGCAACATCATGGTATCTTGGTTCAGAGGACATCTCCACAACCTTCTTCAACAGCAGTCTAATCTAGCAGGTCAGTAATCAGGAGATATGGTCTGGGATCGGGCCTCAAGAGCGAGGAACACTGGAAGCAACTACAGATAACTTGAAGTATAACCAGACTGTTGTGGAAGGTAGTAGAAGTTAGAACTGGATTTTTTAAACAGGTGAAATAACAGTCTCTTAGTCTAAAATGTCAATCAGTGTTGCGTGTGTAGCTCAGACTGGTGGATGAATCATACTCCTTTAATCAGAGAATTCACTCCCACTCCTCTCACTGCTGACAGAGGTGATTTGCAGGGAGGTACAGACTGCAAATCAAAACCACATCGGATAGGATATGTTTTTCTTTTACGTACTTCAATTTACAGGCAAAGCTATTATCCCACCTAAGCTCACTTCAGAGTTGAGTTATCTGTCCAGTAAGCGTGGGAGCTGTAGACCACCAAGTGCGCTACGAGTAGACTTCTACATGCATCTCCTTCGCTACCGACGGTGTAGTTGAATCAAGACTGCAGTGATGCCGAGTAAATGCGTTTTCCGCGATGGGTTATCCCGAGTGAGGAAAAAATTGACCTGTGTTTGTTGTCAAGACACTTGATGGTAGCTGTGTGAAGTGTTGGCGTCAGGATGGCAGGCAGTAAAATGTATTGTCCTCTGTGTCATCCTCCTCCACCCGTTTTTCCTCTTCTTTCCTAGTCATTTACCCCTCTTCCTCCTCCTCTTCCACCCACACCACCAATTTCAACAGATACCGTCTTACACGTTTTCCTCCAAGAATTCATATTTAGTTGATAATCTCACCATTTTACATAACTAGCTTTGATGAGAATGTTAGAGTGCAGACACCTGCCTTCACTCTGCCCCGAGTGTGTGTTGAGTGCGGGACACCTGCCTTCACGCTGCCCCGAGTGTGTGTTGAGTGCGGGACACCTGCCTTCACTCTGCCCCGAGTGTGTGTTGAGTGCGGGACACCTGCCTTCACTCTGCCCCGAGTGTGTGTTGAGTGCGGGACACCTGCCTTCACGCTGCCCCGAGTGTGCTGAGTGCGGGACACCTGCCTTCACTCTGCCCCGAGTGTGTGTTGAGTGCGGGACACCTGCCTTCACTCTGCCCCGAGTGTTTGTTGAGTGCGGGACACCTGCCTTCACTCTGCCCCGAGTGTGTGTATCCTTCATGGCAGGCATCTAATGCCAAGAAATTGGAGTAAAATACTTTTCCTTGGCTCGAATATGATTGTCCCCTATTCACTATTACCTTTACATGTTAAGCATTCCCAGGTGAATATAATAATAATAATAATAATAATAATAATAATAATAATAATAATAATAATAATAATAATAATGCTCACTGGCTCATGCTAGGCAGGTCCAAGACACATCTACTTAAGGAGAGAGCACTGCAGCAGACCCACTGCCTCAATATATGTCTTGGTTTTCATATCTATGGTTCTTAGCCACGTACATATTTTACCTTAATTTTGGTTACGTTTGGTTAACTAGCATTAACCATAATAGACATTTTCTCCGAGAATTATAAGAAAAAGTTCAGATACTTCTGCTCGACAGACAGAAAATAGTGGCAGCAAATTTCATACATATTAAAAGACACTAAGAAAAAAAAATCCTTCTTGAAGAAATTAGAATTTTTATATGAAGTAGATGGAAGCACAGAACCTACGGGTTTCATACAGCTCCTTGGGGAGGAAATGGGAAGTAATTAGGCTCGATCCACGGAAGGGAAGGGCAGGTCTAATTCCTTGCATCAACAACCCCTCCCCAGCATAAATGACGGGAGAGACATCGCGATGGAGTGATCTCTTGGCATAACAAGTGTCCAGACCAACACGGAGCCATCTGATGCCCGCACGAGAATCCCAGTGACATGACTTAGTGACAAACTTGATGTTGTTGTTTCCCTACTGCCCATACTTCGTGTATAACACACATTATTAGGAAGACTACAAAAGTGCACTTTTTTTAACAACACCGGAGTGTACTGGGACAGTACAAGCATTAAATATCCAATAACTAGGTTGTGTGACTGGCAGTAACGAAGTGGCGTGATGATCCATTCAATACTTAAGAAAAAAAACGAGTAGTTTAATTTGCTCTATGGCACTCGTTGAATGGAAGGTCAAAATGATGAAAATAAAAACTTACTGACAAGACCTTCAGGACAATTCGTCCTTAAGGTCTTGAGCTACATTTACCTGCCGGAAAATTAAATATAGACAGACCAGATTCTGCTCACAATAGAGTATACACATAACCATGATACTTTAAACACAATACAAGTTACTGTACAATTAACACAGTAACATTCCTGCACACAATATTTTACTGTACACTGTACACTAAAGGAACACTGAGAAATACCCAGTCTTTCTTAACACCGTCTTGAAATAACTGGTACTGCATAGAAACAGTACTGCTGAGACAAGATGCAGCCTGGAAAGGACTAACCAGCAGACACAGCATCTTGCAGCACACAGCAGCGGGAAAGACGAAGACAGACCTAACACTATCAGTGGTCATGACACCGAGTCCACAAGGACAGGAAAATATCCCGATCAGTGAGACTAGGCTGGTACACACGCAACCTGACTATAGCTGTGTGAGGGTACTAAACACAGATGACAGCAAGCATTACTCACGACCACAGATGACAGCAAGGATTACTCACGAGCACAGATGACAGCAAGCATTACTCACGACCACAGATGAGATACTCATGTGACGCTCGACCACAAAACGGCAAATCTCTGTGAAGACAGTTTTCTGTCAAGGCTGAGTGCGGAATGTGGTTCAGATAGCGAAGTGAGGGTCTCCAGGCGGCGACCAGAACTGTCAGCCAGCTTTCTAACTCTTCCCAGAATTCCATTTTACAAACAAACGACCAGAGTAACAAAACAGAGACAGCCGCCACCCAATGAGAACTCTGATTCAAGTATAAAAACAAAAATAAGAATATATACATGTATATTATATATATATATATATATATATATATTATATATATATATATATATATATTTATATATATATATATATATATATTAGATATATATATATATGTTATATACATTTACAAAACAATCACGGAAGAGTAGAATGATAGCTCTAGGCCTCTCGTGTTGCAATCAACACATCATCAGGAGCTTGCAAAATTGCAGAAAAGAGGAGGAGGTCAAGCAAGCATGTTCCTAAAGGACATCTTCACAATGGAGTGAGTATTGTGACCTCTGAATGGGTCACAATGTATATAATGTATATTACCTGTTCATATAATTTTATATTGCTTACATTTGCGATATTAGCTAAATCGTAAATATATTGCTTTATATTATTATTTGACTTAGTTATATTATTAGGTAGGATGTAACATTTATATATTATTCAGTGTTCATAGTTTCGAGTGTTAAGTAGCTGACAGCTTTGTCTAACTACTGTATTTTCTCTCCGCTCGTTACGCTGCCGGCTTCTCTATGTGCTGGGCAGCAACCCGGAGAGTCACGTGATCAGGGGGGGTGATCACACCTCGTCTGGAGTAGTCTGGCTGGCCTGTGCTAGCCTATTGTCGGTTGGACGTGCTTCTAGCAAGAGGTCCCTCTACTCCTCTCCCTTGTTTGCCCTTGTTGGAAGATCGTCTCTGTTGCTTTCCTGTTGTTGGTTCTGTGTAACTCTGTTCACAGAACATAGCCTAGACTTAGTGATTTTCGACGTTATACTGAGGTTGTGTGTCGCAGTGACACTCTGAAACTCAGGTCTTGAGCTGTAGCTTCTGACCTAAATTGTACTGGTATCTGTGCACTGTCACAGTCGGGGATTTTCTTATGCTGAACTTAGATTCAGTATTATGGGAGTTTGGTGACTTTTGTGGAGGATCTGCTGATGGTCCCTACTTAGTGTCGTTATATTATCTCCTTGCTTCTGATAGTGTGTCACTGTTGCTTGTTATATTCCGTTCGGCTTATCAGTCGTTTTATTGTTCAAGCAAGCTGTTCTGATTGCCAGGTTGGTCAAGAAGTTAGTTTATGTGAGGACTTTTAGTCAGTCACTGGTTAAGTCTAGTCGAGTCTTGAGACATAGCAAACTACTTAGAGCACTTACACACATACACACAAACTTACTTGTAGTATATATTTGTATTATGTTATTAAATGCTAACAATGTACCAGACGGTGCTAAAGCCATAAAGATGTGACATGTGCCTTCAACACAATACTACTGTACACGAGAGAAGTGATTATTTTGATTATATTGATTAATTTATTTTGATATACGCCTAGACAACTTAATTGTTAATAAACTTATTAAATTTTAATTACTTTAGTTAGTAGCCTACCAGTTGTAATCCTGAAGCACTATTGAATCTTACTGAATTTAATGGATAATTGGACCTGAATACTGATTAATTGTTTCGAAAACCCAGTAACAGGCTGGATGCTAGAAGGGCAGTCCTGTCTAGTATTCACTGGAGATCTCTATTATTATTAGAAATCGCGTTTTTTTTAACAGTGAGTGAGTGAGGGAGGGAGAGAGATGCACACAGGCCAGAGCTCTGCTCAAATCTCCTCTGCTCAGCTGTTCCTTGGGCTTATATGGTCCTCAAAGCGCCTTCCACAATGGGGTGTGCAGCACGTGTTTTGACCTGATGCTGAGATCTGACGCCGTCAGAACAAAAAGACCTCAGACTTAAGCCGAAAGCGTGCCTAACAGCTATTTGCCAAGGCGGGCGTGGACCATTTAATTGGTTAAATTAGGTGTCCTTTAGAGACCTCAAAAGCACAGTTGAACTATATCACAAGATGACTCTTGCTTCCTGCCAATTTGCTAGGTTATTTACAAGCTCAAATATGGTTGAATATCGTGTTCGACTCCTGTGATATACGTATCGAGTAAATAGTGTTGGGAAATTCTCATCTCTAATGGTTTTCCCGTTTGTCCCAAATAGGAGAGACTGCAACCAACTCTGTAGATACCACCAACACGTTGTTGGGTGAATTCTTTATCGAATGCTTCTAACAGTCGGTGAATTTTTAATATACTATTGTGTATTAAATCTTCTACCAGCATTCAGCAGGATAGATAAATTCTTGTTGTATTGGGGGGGACCAGCACGTTCTTGGCCCGAGGGTTACCCTTTGGGTTTCTGTTCTATAATAAGGTTTCTTAGCTCCAGAAAGGGCAGATTCCCAAACCCCTTGGGGATACCGAAATTTCAAGGCCAAATGCAAATTTTTTTCCCTAATTTTTCATCTAGGAACTCCGGATTCCACCCCCCCCCCCAAATGGGCCCCCCCTCAGAAAACACGGGAAAGGGAAATACACCCCTAAAGATTTTGATTGCAAAAACACAAAAAGGCCTAGGGCTATCCGATAAATATTAATATATATTTAAAATTATAATAAAAAATATATTAATATATATTTTATATTTTAAATTTATAATATATTATTTAAATATAAAAATATATTTGTGTGGTGTGTTTGTGTGTGTGGTGTGGTGTGTGGTGTGTGTGTGTGTGTGTGTTTTGGGGTACTCACTTATATGGATGCGGGATGAGGAAGCTCCGGGCCTCTTGTGTGTGTGTGGGGAATAAGTTCACGGTAAAAAAAGGTGATATAAACAAAAACAAAACAACCACTTTAAAAAAATAGTGAATTTCCAAGCACTTTTGGGGTGTTTTCCCCTTCATTATCAAGGCCCCTGAAAAATAACAGAACAGAAAAAAACGCTTATAATGAGAAAAAACACCCACAAAACGACATTACACCCGTCCCAGTATATATTACGCAATTGTGAAATAAATCAAGGAAAAACACAAAATGTTTTTAAATTGCTAAAAAAAGGGGACTTTTGCAGAGCAGGCTTTATTTTTGCAATTTTCCCCTGGGTGAAGAGATTTATCAAGCCCACTCTGATTTGAAAGTTGTCACAGTAAAAGGGCGCTCTCCCCCTTTGCCTTTTTCCAAAAACAAAGCCCATTTAAAACCTTGGTGGTCCTGTTTTGTTAACACCCCGTCATCATTGAAAAATGGAACGATATCTTTCCCAACCCAAAGGAAAAAATTTTTTCCCCGGCTAAGGAACGCCCACTTCAAATGTTTTTTCCCCAAGGTTGAGGGGGGATGTTTAAACATAAACTGTTTTTTTTAATTTTTTTCTGCTCCCCTTTGAAATTTGACCGAAAGCCAACGTATAGACAAACTTTTTATCAAGATAAAACCTGCTGTAAAGTGTCTTAATTTCAAAACGTTTCTGCCCTGTCCTACCCTCCCCACCCGTCCCCACAGTGCAATTTACAAAGTTCTATTCCCAGACTGCATTTTTCCCACCAATAGCCTGAAAAAACTGTCCCAAATTTGCTCCATTTTTTTAAAGGCTGTTTGTTCGCTCGTCATTTAAAATTCCCAAAGATAAATGTCTGAGCAAAAATGGGGGGCTTTTTTGTATTTTGCTGGAAATACTGCCACTAATTTTGGGTTTTAAGAGCCTATACCACACACTCTCTTCCCACCCGGGAACATCCTCACAATGTAAGTTTCTTCCCAAATTAAAAACGCAAAAATAGCAGGGGCCCACCCAAATTTTAAAACCCCATCAAAGTCAGTTTAACCTTTTGCATATTCCCTCGGCAATTCGGGTTTTACACGAAATCTTTTTCCGAAAGGGGGTTGAAAAAACCGCCCCTTTGGGACCCAGGGATTCTGGCGGATAATGAATGGGAAACATTTTCCCTATTTTGCCGAAATGACACCTCTTCTCTGTAATTGTTGAGAAGCGGGCCGGGCAAGTTTCCCCCGGAGTTGCAACCCAATTTAAATCTGGGTGGGACCCTCCCCCTTCCGGGGCAGCCCCAAAGCCTCAAGCCCCCGGCCAGCCCCTCTTCCTCTCCTCCTCCTCCTCCTCCTCCTCCTCCCCCCCTCCTCCCCCTCCCCCTTCTCCTTCTCTTTCCCCTTTCAAAAACTTTTCCCAAAGCCTTCACCCACTTCTTCCCCTAGTTTTGAGTTTTATTTCACTTTAAGTTCGCAGGATCCTTTGTTCTTCCCCCCCTTTCCCCACGCCTTCCTCTCTCCCCTCTCTCCTCCCCCCCCCTCCCCCTCCCCTCTCTCTCTTCCCCTCTCTCTCTCCCTCTAAAAATTATAATGTTTTTAAAACCATCGTTTACTTACCCCACTTCTAATAGCCCTATTTTGTAAATTGCCCATAGATTCCCTTTAAAAATTTTTGTTCTCGCTTTGAAAATTGCTCTCTTTTGAAGAACCAAAGTTTAAACGGGAAAAAATGTCCAAAGCGTTTTAAAATTTGTTTCGCGTTGAGAAAATGGTTTGGAGGGGAGTCATGTTAGCGAGCTCGGGAAGCAAAGCTACCTGCTTCCCAAAAGGGAAAGGCCCCAACCGGAAATTTAAAGTTTGGATTTGAAAAGGGGGTTGGATGGGAACAAAAAGAGAGAAAGGGTTTTGGGGGGTTAAAGGGATGTTTTCATTCGTATTTTCCAGGAAATGGCAACTACAGGCGCTGCGGGGGAAATTGTGAGGGTTCTTTTTTACCCCGAAATTTGCTTTCTGCACCCCCCGGGGGTGTTTTGGCGGGATTTCTGCGTTGGTGTTCTTACAGGTGGGTTATAGTTGACTCTCCCACTGTTTTTATAAGAGCCGATTCGGGGCTCCTGGCATCATTTCTTAACCCCCCACTCCCCGGGCTGTACGATTGGTTCAAACCGGGGATTAAACCTACCGGAGGGCATTGGGGGGATCAACCCCCCCTGGGCCCGGCCCATGACCGGGCCCCCCGGTGGTTCGGGGTTTTAATCAACGAGCGTTACTGCTGGCCGCACGTAACCAAAATTTAGGAACCACACCCCGGCTGACCCGGGCACCGCCCTCTGGGTATCGTCCAAACCCTTCCCTCGAAGACAACCAGTGGTTTTCCCGGTAATCCCCCAATTGCGGTGGGGGGGTTGTTGACATCTTGGGCCCCGGACATTTATTGCGTTTTCTCTTAGTGTCCCCGTGACCCCCAACTTTTAATTTTGGGGGTTTATGTTCCCATCGCCTCCAAAGGGTTTTTTGCTTTCGAGGAGTTTTCCCTGTGTTTTTATTAGAGCCCAAAGTCTCTCCAAATCTTCCGGGTGAAAGTTTAAAGATATATCTTCCCCCCCTGTGCTCTATTTGATAAAAGGGTCAAGTGTTCCGGGCCCGCCCCCCAGAATTTAAGGTGTTTGATGGAATTTAAATACGTGCAAAAAAATTTTTTTTCTTTTTTTGTAAAATTCTCTATTCTGAAATTTCACCTCCTTGAATGGGGTTTTAATGTCCCAGCAGTATTCCACCTAGAAAGAATAAGGGTTTTAAAAAAGGATCATCTTTTGGCTTAGATCTTTGTCTTAATGTTCTCATTATTTCCCTCCCATCAGGTTTTTCGCAGATTGTTTGTGGTGCGGGTTTTGGTCCCCTTAAGGGGAGGTCTTCGGACATTAACCACAAACCCCGGTCCTTTTACATTACTTTTCCGCTTATTGTGTGTTTTTTAGAAAACTGTCCTATTTAAATTTTTTCCTCAGATTTTTCCCTAACGGGGTTGTTGGAATTTTTTTTCAGTGAACATCATATTGTTCTTGTTGCCCATTGGGAAAAATTTGGGTTTGGGCTTTTTTGAAATTTTGGGTGTGTCCTCCCAAAGGGTACACCTTTTCATACAGATCCCAGTCTAGTTTGCACAACAACTCCAGAAAAAATTTTGAAATGTCGTTACTCATCAAACAAGATTTTCAGTTCCCCCCGGTATTTAAGGGAAAAGGGACAGAAAGCAAATTTCCAGCCTTTACCGTGACAACGTTTTTTCTTTGTTTTTGAGACGAAAATTTTCTACGAAGATAGCTTGTTTTTGTAATGCGTTCTTTCCCAAAGTAACTTCCGGTGGACCGCCATTTGGGTCCAGCCCCAAAAGTTTTTTTTTCCCCCCAGTCAGTAAATAATGGCCTGAGCGAGCAATTTTCCGGGGGCGGTAGTCAAAAAACCCGGGGAAAACCCCCCCTGCGGGGAAAAGCTGTGTAGAATACTCCAAACACTGTGGGAATAATTGGGTGTGTAGTGTCCCGGGTACTTCGGTAACTAAACTTCCCGAGCCCGTTTTAACCTTACCAAACCATATCCGGGCCTGTGGTAAAAAAAAGGGGGTCTGGTAGCCGTAATTTCACACCCCGCGGTATCCCTTGGGGGTCAGCCTCGCGCTCAAAGGTGCTCAGTACCGCAATCATCAGTGTTATCCCTGCCTGGGTGAATCAGACTTCCTTTTTGCGGGGATAACGGGTTTATTTTTCCCAAGGGAGCCAGAGAAAGGGGGGTCAGGAAATTTATTTTTTGGGAAATCACACACAGTCTTTGGGGGCCCCCAGCCCCGTTTTTCCCGGCTTGATGGTCTACCCAAGGGGGTTTCACAACACACACTAAACCCCACCATCGTGTTTTGTACTGGTGTTTTTTTTAATTTGTTTGTTTTTTAAGTGTTTTTTGTCCCTTTTGTTTTGGTTTTCTTTTGTGTTGTACTTGGTTTGTATTTGTGGTTTTTTAATCTTGTGTGTTTTCTTGTTTGTTTATCTTTGGGGGTGGGGGCATCTTGATTTTTGTATCTTGTGTGTTTTTATCTTGGTGTTGAAACTTGGGGTTTGTTTTTTTAATGTTTGTGTCCCCCCTTTTGGTTTTTATCTTAAGTGTTGTGTTTTTTGTGTTGTATCTTGTGTATTGTATCTTGTGTGTTGTATCTTGTGTGTTGTAACTTGTGTGTTGTATCTTGTGTATTGTATCTTGAGTGTTGCATCTTGACTGTTGTATCTTGTCTGTTGTATCTTGTGTGTTGTAGCTTGTGTGTTGTAGCTTGTGTGTTGTATCTTGTGTATTGTATCTTGTGTGTTGTATCTTGTGTGTTGTATTTTGTGTGTTGTATCTTGTGTGTTGTAGCTTGAGTGTTGCATCTTGAGTGTTGTATCTTGTGTGTTGTAATCTTGTGTGTTGTAGCTTGTGTGTTGTAGCTTGAGTGTTGTATCTTGTGTGTTGTATCTTGTGTGTTGTATCTTGTGTGATGTATCTTATGTGTTGTAGCTTGAGTGTTGTATCTTGAGTGTTGTAGCTTGAGTGTTGTATCTTGTGTGTTGTAGCTTGTAGTGTTGTATCTTGTGTGTTGTATCTTGTGTGTTGTATCTTGTGTGTTGTATCTTGTGTGTTGTATCTTGTGTGTTGTAGCTTGAGTGTTGTATCTTGTGTGTTGTATCTTGAGTGTTGTATCTTGAGTGTTGTAGCTTGTGTGTTGTATCTTGTGTGTTGTAGCTTGAGTGTTGTATCTTGTGTGTTGTATCTTGAGTGTTGTATCTTGAGTGTTGTATCTTGTGTTTTGTAGCTTGAGTGTTGTAGCTTGTGTGTTGTATCTTGTGTGTTGTATCTTGTGTGTTGTAGCTTGTGTGTTGTATCTTATGTGTTGTAGCTTGAGTGTTGTATCTTGAGTGTTGTAGCTTGAGTGTTGTATCTTGTGTGTTGTAGCTTGAGTGTTGTATCTTGTGTGTTGTATCTTGTGTGTTGTACTTGTGTGTTGTAGCTTGAGTGTTGTATCTTGTGTGTTGTATCTTGTGTGTTGTATCTTGTGTGTTGTAGCTTGTGTGTTGTAGCTTGAGTGTTGTATCTTGTGTGTTGTATCTTGTGTGTGTTGTATCTTGTGTGTGTTGTATCTTGTGTGTTGTATCTTGTGTGTTGTAGCTTGAGTGTTGTATCTTGTGTGTTGTATCTTGTGTGTTGTATCTTGAGTGTTGTATCTTGTGTGTTGTATCTTGTGTGTTGTATCTTGTGTGTTGTATCTTGAGTGTTGTATCCTGAGTGTTGTATCTTGTGTGTTGTATCTTGTGTGTTGTATCTTGAGTGTCGCATCTCGAGTGTTGCATCTTGAGTGTTGCATCTTGAGTGTTGCATCTTGAGTGTTGCATCTTGAGTGTTGCATCTTGAGTGTTGCATCTCAAGTGTTGCATCTTGAGTGTTGCATCTTGAGTGTTGCATCTCGAGTGTTGCATCTTGAGTGTTGCATCTTGAGTGTTGCATCTCGAGTGTTGCGTCTCGAGTGTTGCATCTTGAGTGTTGCATCTTGAGTGTTGCATCTTGAGTGTTGCATCTTGAGTGTTGCATCTCGAGTGTTGCATCTCGAGTGTTGCATCTTGAGTGTTGCATCTCGAGTGTTGCATCGCGAGTGTTGCATCTTGAGTGTTGCATCTTGAGTGTTGCATCTTGAGTGTTGCATCTTGAGTGTTGCATCTTGAGTGTTGCATCTCGAGTGTTGCATCTTGAGTGTTGCATCTTGAGTGTTGCATCTTGAGTGTTGCATCTTGAGTGTTGCATCTTGAGTGTTGCATCTCGAGTGTTGCATCTCGAGTGTTGCATCTTGAGTGTTGCATCTCGAGTGTTGCATCGCGAGTGTTGCATCGCGAGTGTTGCATCTCGAATGTTGCATCTTATGTGTTATTTTCAGACTTCGCTTCACTTACTTCACTTCTTGACCAGAGCTTTGGTAAGATGGGTAAGGAAGAAGGATGAGTAAGGATAGAAATACTGGAAAAGGATGGGAGAGGGGGAGAGAGGTAGGATATAAAAGGTAAGTGACACAACCACTTTGGTGTAATTTAAAAAGTGTATGTGGAATAATAAGATATTCTTGATGGGGTATAATACTAACCCATCAGAGTCACATAGCTATAACAGATATATAAGTACATGACTCTGAATTGGTAGTAAATATACAAGTTGCAATTGCCTTTTTCTTTTCTTTTGCGATTGCACAACGGATATTTAAGTGACAATGAAGGCAATAATTTCTTGGCCAGTACATAAAGAATTACTTGACACATTAGAGTCTTACAAGGTGGTGTCCCGCCATGGTAAATGAAGCATAATTTTAACAGTAGAATGTTGTCCCTAATTGGGGGCGATGATTTTCTTAGTAAACATAGAAGTGTTGTGGTGTTAGCCAATCATCTTCGTCTGCAGGGAGGTTGCTCAATATCATTGGTCGATATTCAGACTTCTCACAACTGCAAAATTATATAAGATTAAAAAAAAACTCACTGAATGTACATAAAGATATATTTTTGTCTTCAATGCACATTTTGCTAAAACCTGTGCGTGAACTAGCGCAGTTCACCCTCCCAGCCGTGCCGATAATTTTACCTTGCAAGTTTGGACTCGATTGATCAAGTTATTTTGCAGATAATACTTTCTTTACCCATCTGTTTCTATTTTAGTGGTTTCTATGGGGCAGTTGTTACTGCTTCCGTGTTCTCCCGTGAGCGCCATCGGTGCTAGTGTTATCCCCCGTCGGTGCTAGTGTCATCCCCCGTCGGTGCTAGTGTCATCCCCCGTCGGTGCTAGTGTCATCCCCCGTCGGTGCTAGTGTCATCCCCGTCGGTGCTAGTGTCATCCCCCGTCGGTGCTAGTGTCATCCCCCGTCGGTGCTAGTGTCATCCCCCGTCGGTGCTAGTGTCATCCCCCGTCGGTGCTAGTGTCATTCCCCGTCGGTGCTAGTGTCATCCCCCGTCGGTGTTAGTGTCATCCCCCGTCGGTGCTAGTGTCATCCCCCGTCGGTGCTAGTGTCATCCTCCGTCGGTGCTAGTGTCATCCTCCGTCGGTGCTAGTGTCATCCCCCGTCGGTGCTAGTGTCATCCCCCGTCGTGCTAGTGTCATCCCCCGTCGGTGCTAGTGTCATCCCCCGTCGGTGCTAGTGTCATCCTCCGTTGGTGCTAGTGTCATCCCCCGTCGGTGCTAGTGTCATCCCCCGTCGGTGCTAGTGTCATCCCCCGTCGGTGCTAGTGTCATCCCCCGTCGGTGCTAGTGTCATCCCTCGTCGGTGCTAGTGTCATCCCCCGTCGGTGCTAGTGTCATCCCCCGTCGGTGCTAGTGTCATCCCCCGTCGGTGCTAGTGTCATCCCCCGTCGGTGCTAGTGTCATCCCCCGTCGGTGCTAGTGTCATCCCCCGTCGGTGCTAGTGTCATTCCCCGTCGGTGCTAGTGTCATCCCCCGTCGGTGCTAGTGTCATCCCCCGTCGGTGCTAGTGTCATCCCCCGTCGGTGCTAGTGTCATCCTCCGTCGGTGCTAGTGTCATCCTCCGTCGGTGCTAGTGTCATCCCCCGTCGGTGCTAGTGTCATCCCCCGTCGGTGCTAGTGTCATCCCCCGTCGGTGCTAGTGTCATCCCCCGTCGGTGCTAGTGTCATCCTCCGTTGGTGCTAGTGTCATCCCCCGTCGGTGCTAGTGTCATCCCCCGTCGGTGCTAGTGTCATCCCCCGTCGGTGCTAGTGTCATCCCCCGTCGGTGCTAGTGTCATCCCCCGTCGGTGCTAGTGTCATCCCCCGTCGGTGCTAGTGTCATCCCCCGTCGGTGCTAGTGTCATCCTCCGTCGGTGCTAGTGTCATCCCCCGTCGGTGCTAGTGTCATCCTCCGTCGGTGCTAGTGTCATCCCCCGTCGGTGTTAGTGTCATCTTCTTCGGTGCTAGTGTCATCCCCCGTCGGTGCTAGTGTCATCCCCCGTCGGTGCTAGTGTCATCCCCCGTCGGTGCTAGTGTCATTCCCCGTTGGTGCTAGTGTCATTCCCCGTCGGTGCTAGTGTCATCCCCGTCGGTGCTAGTGTCATCCCCCGTCGGTGCTAGTGTCATCCCCCGTCGGTGCTAGTGTCATCCCCCGTCGGTGCTAGTGTCATCCCCCGTCGGTGCTAGTGTCATCCCCCGTCGGTGCTAGTGTCATCCCCCGTCGGTGCTAGTGTCATCCCCCGTCGGTGCTAGTGTCATCCCCCGTCGGTGCTTGTGTCATTCCCCGTCGGTGCTAGTGTCATCCCCCGTCGGTGCTAGTGTCATCCCCCGTCGGTGCTAGTGTCATCCCCCGTCGGTGCTTGTGTCATTCCCCGTCGGTGCTAGTGTCATCCCCCGTCGGTGCTAGTGTCATCCCCCGTCGGTGCTAGTGTCATCCCCCGTCGGTGCTAGTGTCATCCCCCGTCGGTGCTAGTGCCATCCCCGTCGGTGCTAGTGTCATCCTCCGTCGGTGGTAGTGTCATCCCCCGTCGGTGCTAGTCTCATCCCCCGTTGGTGCTAGTGTCATCCCCGGTCGGTGCTAGTGTCATCCTCCGTCGGTGCTAGTGTCATCCCTTGTCAGTGCTAGTGTTATCCCCTGTCAATGCTAGTGCCATCTCCATCGGTGCTAGTGTCATCCTCCGTCGGTGCTAGTGTCATCCCCCGTCGGTGCTAGTGTCATCCCCAGTCGGTGCTAGTGTCATCCCCCATCGGTGCTAGTGTCATCCTCCGTCGGTGGTAGTGTCATCCCCCGTTGTCATGTAGGGGGGTAATGATTGAATAGGATATAAGTGGGGAATATGGGAGTAAGGGATTATGTAGGCAGGGGAGAGGCAGGCGAGGTGTTAGGAGTGAGATGATTAGCGGAGGTAGGTAGGTAATGACAGGTCAGTGGTGACCACCACGACACTCTCATTAACTCTACACTACTCACTAACATATGCCTTGCCCACTCTTCACTCATATATAAACATAATAAAATATAAGAAATGGGAATAGCAAATAACGGGGACAGTGAATATTATTATTCTACTCAAACACAGTTTATTATTAAGTCTTTGTACAATAATATATTTGGGAACAGAACACTATTGTTTTAGATAAATGGGGTGGTACACATAAGCAGTGAGACAGGGAACACAATCAACTTGACCAAAATGAATATAACTTACAATATAGCACAGAGGACAGTTCACCACAGGAACTAAGCCACAGGTCCCAAGACCTACACAGCACGAGTACTGCTCCAAGCCAGTACTCTGCCCAATGCCTCCAACAGTCTCCTCCAGAGACTTCAGCAGCCTTCTCCCGAGCCCTGCACCCCAGCAGCAGCTCCGCTCGAATCTCTCTGCTCAGAGCTCTGCACCCAGGCCAGAGCTCTGCCCGAATCTTCTGCTCAGGAGCTCTGCGCCCCAGCAGCAGCTCCGCTCCAATCTCTGCTCAGGAGCTCTGCACCCCGGCAGCAGCTCCGCTCGAGTCTCGTGATCATGCTCTTCCTTGGGCTTTTATGGTGGTCCAAGCACCCTCCACAACCACGTGTTGCGACCTGACGCCTAGGTCTGAGGCTTCAAGAACAAAAGTCCTCAGACGTGGGCGTGGCTACAGACGCCTGCCAAGGCAAGGTGTGACCATATAATTGGTCAAATTAGGTCTCCCCAGAGACCTCACAAGCCCAGCTAGACTACATCACACCGTCGGTGCTAGTGTCATCCCCCGTCGGTGCTAGTGTCATCCCCCGTCGGTGCTAGTGTCATCCCCCGTCGGTGCTAGTGTCATCCCCCATCGGTGCTAGTGTCATCCCCCGTCGGTGCTAGTGTCATCCCCCGTCGGTGCTAGTGTCATCCTCCGTTGGTGCTAGTGTCATCCCCCGTCGGTGCTAGTGTCAACCCCCGTCGGTGCTAGTGTCATCCCCCGTCGGTGCTAGTGTCATCCCCCGTCGGTGCTAGTGTCATCCACCGTCGGTGCTAGTGTCATCCCCCGTCGGTGCTAGTGTCATCCTCCGTTGGTGCTAGTGTCATCCCCCGTCGGTGCTAGTGTCATCCCCCGTCGGTGCTAGTGTCATCCTCCGTTGGTGCTAGTGTCATCCCCCGTCGGTGCTAGTGTCATCCCCCGTCGGTGCTAGTGTCATCCCCCGTCGGTGCTAGTGTCATCCCCCGTCGGTGCTAGTGTCATCCCCCGTCGGTGCTAGTGTCATCCCCCGTCGGTGCTAGTGTCATCCCCCGTCGGTGCTAGTGTCATCCCCCGTCGGTGCTAGTGTCATCCCCCGTCGGTGCTAGTGTCATCCCCCGTCGGTGATAATGGCATTGTTGTGGTCCTTGAAGGTGAGGTCTTCGGACATTACCACTCCCAGGTCCTTCACATTTCTTTTCCGCTTTATTGTGTGATTGGAGTTTGTAGTATACTCATTCCTAGTTATTATTTCCTTCAGAGAAGATAATATCTTCTTATTGTACTACTGAGGCATCAACTTGTTGCAGATCATCACCAGCATGACAACAAGTTTTCCTTTGCATTCTGACTTTTATTTGTTGCTACTGTTGTTTCTGCCTTAATATTAGGTGATATATGCTTAGACTGCGGCCTAGAAGCTGGTTAGATAAATTAATGAGGGGAAATGGTTGGATTTGAAAGGCCTGACACTGAGTAATAGACCTTCTGCTGAACTTTTGTGCTCTATGTTCTTATTTCTGTACCTAGGCTGTCAGAAAGCACCGCTTTTGCAATGACCATCTTTGGCTTACTTTTGTTAACTGTGTCCTGAGTCAGCACTTGCTAAAATCTCTGGCTGTCATGTCTGAAGTGGCAAGTTCTGCAGTTTGGACTTTACCTTAGTCAAGAATCTCAGTTATTTGGAATGTTGGAAGCTCCTTTGACCTGCACTCCTTGGAACGCTTGCGAGAAAGATACATCATAATTTACACCAGGAAAGCCCTTGATGAAGTGGGCTCAAATCTGCACACACCTATCATTCCCTTCTTAGGTAAAAATCCCAGCAGACCATGCAATATGCCTCGAAGAAAGTTGGGGTGCCGTTAGTACAGCGAGAGATAACTCAGCAAATGTAAGGGGCCCAAGACTATTCAGCAGACCCTCTTCCCCTCAGACATGCGAGGATTACCATTAGATCCCTAGTTTTCTTCAAGAGGAACTGGATAGGGGAAGGAGAGAGGGAAGGGGAGGGAAGGGGAGGGAAGGGGAGGGGAGAGAGGGAAGGGAGGGCAGTAAGAAACATGGATCCTTCCCCCATGCACTTCATTTCGTGTACATAATCAGTTCGCACGAATAAAAAACGGGAAGAAATGTACATTTAACAATAGAGTTATGAATGTGTGAGCAGACGCTGGCTGGTGGAGTCACTGGTCTTGAGGAACCAGTAGGCCTACGACACAGTGAATCTCAACTCTTGTCTTCTGTTGCTGGTAGGCCTACTTTCCTGCTCGCTTCCTACTAGCTATAGATCAGCCAACCAACTGTACTACTCCAGCAGATTCACTGACACAAGAGGAGATATAAAAAAGACCTGGAAAACACTTTCCCACATTCTGGGGACCCACAAACTGAAAAAAAATCAAGAATATTGTTCTAACTAAACCTCATGAAACACCACTGTATCCCACTGATACAGCTAACAAGATAAACGACTTCTTCTCAAACATAGGATCTGATCTCGCCAGTAAAATCCCACGTACCAACACCCATGCCGGGGACTACCAATGGGAATTTCCCAAATTCCTTCTATCTTGTACCAACTGAGCCCACGGAAGTCACTGCGATTGTAAAGTCACTTAAAAATAGCTCAGGCAATCTGTTTCACATCCCACCATTATTGCACAAGCAAGCGGCCCATGTCCTTTTGCATGCTATTACATTACTTTTTAACAAGTCACTAGAAACTAGCACTTTCCCGACACTACTCAAGACAGCAAGGGTTACACCAATACATAAAGGTGGTGACCCTACAGACGTAAACAACTATAGGCCAATATCAAACTTACCATTGCTATCCAAAATCTTCGAGAAACTCGTGCACAGGAGACTATTCATTTATAACGGCACAAAATATACTCAACCCCTGCCAATTTGGATTCAGGAAAATAAAAGCACTAATGATGCAATTGTACAAATGCTAGATCTGCTTTACACAGCATTGGAAAAGAACGAATATCCACTAGGAATTTTTATTGACCTAAGAAAAGCTTTTGATACAGTAGACCACGACATCCTACTCCACAAACTTGACCATTATGGTATATTTTAAATCTTACCCTACAAATAGGTATTAGTATGTCACCATTAAAGACACAGCATCAACAACACGGCCACTTGATACCGGAGTTCCGCAGGGAAGTGTCCTTGGTCCCCTGCTCTTTCTCATATACATCAATGATCTTCCAAACGTATCCCAACACATGAAACCCATTCTCTTTGCTGACGACACGACTTATGTCATCTCTCACCCTATTCTTGCCACCCTCAATACCATTGTTAACGAGGAGCTGTTCAAAATATCGACTTGGATGACAGCCAATAAACTTACACTTAACACTGACAAAACCTACTATATTATGTTTAGTAGCAGAGCAGGTGTTGCGCAACTTAACATTAAGATCGACAACACTAATTACCAGACATAATGAGGGTAAATTCCTAGGCCTATACCTCGACAACAACCTGAATTTCAGTACCCATATCCAACACATAACAAAAAAAGCATCCAAAACGGTTGGAATCCTCTCCAAGATACGATATTATGTGCCGCAAACTGCCCTTCTCACACTATACCATTCACTCATTTATCCATACCTCACTTATGCTATTTGTGCTTGGGGATCAACTGCAGCAACACACCTAAAGCCAATAATAACCCAACAAAAAGCTGCAGTAAGAATAATCACTAAATCTCATCCCTGGCAACACACCCCCCACTATTCATAGCTCTAAACTTACTCCCTGTTCAGAACATCCACACTTACTACTGTGCAATCTATATCTACAGGACCTTAAATTCCAATATTAACCTTGACCTAAAACGCTTTCTTGATAGTTGTGACAGAACCTACAAGCAAAACACCAGACACAAACATCTCTAAGACATTCCACGTGTCCGACTAAACCTTTACAAAAGTTCTATGTATGTCAAAGGGCCTAAAATCTGGAACACCCTACCTGAAAACTCTAGAACTACAGACACATTCATCACCTTCAAAACTACCGTTAGACAACATCTTATCTCCCTGATACACCCCGACAACTAACTACATGAAAACCACCTGGTGGTTCACACTTACACTCACTCACCCACTTGACTATAAATCACAGAAATACGGATCTTAATCATAAAATAATGAATCTTAACTAGTCATAAGTTTGCCTGTGTTACTACAATATAGAACCTGTGTATTGTGCCAAAACAAAAGCATTTACATTGCTAAACTCACAAACTATAATGAAGTCAATTAGCCTTAATATCAACTTACTCCATAATCTGTATTAATTTAGAGCTAAGAATTAATCTAAGTCTGCCCGAAATGCCTAGCCATGCTAGGTGTCCTAGTGGCCCCCTCTGTAATTAGTATTTTATAACATGTAAACCACACAATATCCAAAATCTGTGAACCCCGCATTGTAATCTCTATAGAGAATAAACTTGAGTGATTGATTGATTGAAGGTGTTTCCGTGTATGGCTTCCAGGGTACCAGAACAGATGTACTATGAAAGTTGAATGGTTAAACAGAGGAAAAGACGGGGACTCGAACAGTGGTGTAGGTATGTAACAGGTACTGTTTGGAAAATATTCCCATTATTAAAGCCCAGCAGCTCAGTGATACAGTGATATATATATATATATATATATATATATATATATATATTATATATATAATATATATAATATATATATATTATATATATATTATATAATATATATAATCCTAGGTAGTAGGTTGGTAGACAGCAACCGCCCAGGGAGGTACTACCGTCCTGCCAAGTGAGTGTAAAACGAAAGCCTGTAATTGTTTTACATGATGGTAGGATTGCTGGTGTCCTTTTTTCTGTCTCATGAACATGCAAGATTTCAGGTACGTCTTGCTACTTCTACTTACACTTAGGTCACACTACACATACATGTACAAGCACATATATACACACCCCTCTGGGTTTTCTTCTATTTTCTTTCTAGTTCTTATTCTTGTTTATTTCCTCTTATCTCCATGGGAAGTGGAACAGAATTCTTCCTCCGTAAGCCATGCGTGTTGTAAGAGGCGACTAAAATGCCGGGAGCAAGGGGCTAGTAACCTCTTCTCCTGTATATATTACTAAATGTAAAAGGAGAAACTTTCGTTTTTCCTTTGGGCCACCCCGCCTTGGTGGGATACGGCCGGTGTGTTGAAAGAATATATATATATATATATATATATATATATATATATATATATATATATATATATATATATATATATATATATATATATATATATATTATATATAAATATATATATATATATATATAATATATATATATATATATATATATATATATATATATATATATATATAATATATATATATATATATATATTATATATATATATATATATATATATATTATATATATATATACATACATACATACATACATACATACATACATACACGAAAAACACTCCTCTGAGATATAGGTGTTTGTTTAGAGAGGAATTAGGGATACACAATAGCATATTCCGTGCACAAGGATATGCTGTTGCCGAGAGCAGAGAGAGTTCCGTCTTTCTTTGATGCTGTCTTGAGCATTACTGACTTATTTTCTTTGTTGTTGGGCTATTTATTTGTTTTCGGCTATTGGGGAATTGAGTTGAGGAACCTGCTAGTCAATGTGTGTCTGTGTACTCACCTAGTTGTACTCACCTAGTTGTACTCACCTAGTTGGTTGCGATCGACCAGTTGGGTTTCAGTGGATCGAGTTCAAGCTCCTGACCCCGTGCTTTTCTCCCTGTACGCATGTAGGTCACTCTCCCTAATCGTTCCGCTTTATTACTGACACTCTGTCTGAAGAAATATTCTATGGATCCTGTTCTTCAACTCAACTGTTCCCCTTATTACTTATCTGGACTACTCTGGTCTTTGTGCACAGTCAATTCTCTCAGTAATTTCTGTGATTCATCTGTTGTCCTATCTCTTCCCAGTGTGTCAGTTGATTACTTTCCCTCTCTGGAACATCCTTCTTAGTCGACATCATGTCAATTTCCTCTTCTGTATTTTGTATGGTCGTTTTATGTGTGTCCGCTTGTCTCGTTCCTGTCTCAGTGTGTGTGTGTTGAGTGTTCTTTGGTGTGTCGTGTAGGATACCTGTGTAGTTGTGTGGTGTGTGTCGTTGTTTGTGCTGTGTGTGTTGACTTTCTGTTGTGTGTGTGTGTGTTGTGTGTGTGGTAGTGTGTGTGTGTGTGTGGTGTGTGTGTGTGTGTGTGTTTTACATGATATAATGTACAGTCATGATATATATTAAGAGATTATTGTGACCACGAACAAGTGTTATTGATCAATAACAACACTGCGACTAGCCAAGGATTCGAACCCAAGCAGCATGGGTTCGAATCCTTGGCTAGTCGCAGTGTTGTTATTGATATTAAGAGATGCAATGGACGTTAGACAAACATTAAGAAAAGTTTCAGAAATTAAGTAAACGACACATTAAGGAGACGTTGTTAACATGGTATGTGCATCAAGTAGACAGTTACTCTCCCGGCCCGAACACAACATGGAATGTAAACAGAAAAACTCATCTCAACTAAATAAGGTAAACTAAAGTTATTCAGAGTTAATAAGTTAATTGGAGAATCATTATCACTGAGTCCTTTTTTAGGTTTTTAAATCCATATTATTATATTCTTTATCTATAATGTTAAAGGTATCTGCAGTGAGTGCATGACTATCAGGTACATAATGAATTCTGATGGCTGAGTGAGGTGGGTTGCCTACAGAGGAGTAAGGTTCCTGTATGATAATCTCCTACGTTCACTAAGTCTTTTCTTTGTAATCTTTATTTATCTACATTTCTACAAGTATATGTAGAAGGTGTACAGACCTAGCTGACATCAGTAACATATTACTATATAGAAAGCCCTTGTTTACCTGGAGTTTACTTGGAGAGAGTTTCGTGGGTCAACGCTCCCGCGGCCCGGTCTGTGACCAAGCCTCATGCAGAGTATTAGGGGAATTAGGTCGGTTTTGTCCCCAGGATGTGATCCACACTGTCAACTAAAACCCAGATACCTATTTTCCTGTTAGGCAAATAAAGAGAGCAGGTGTCTTAAAATTCCAGATAGACTAGAGTTTGTGTACATAAGGAACCTTAATACTCTGGCCACACTTCTTCACTCCCTTTATACACATCCAATGATCTATCCCAGCTACCTTTTACACTCAATTTAAAAAGAAAATGGATCATTAAATGGCTATTTCAAAGATAGTTTCTATATACTCTCCATTCTCTTCACCTTGACCTCATTCCCTCTTCCGCCTTCTTCCCAAACTCCCATTACCACTTGGCAGAAGATTCTCGTTCCCACGGGAGCTGAGAAGTGTGTTTATCATGCTTGTCACTCAGGGTGACTCCACCACATAGCACATGATGTGGGTCTTAGTGCCCTCATCAACTGCATCGCTGGTTTCTCCTTACACGAAGTATGGAAAACAGATGTCTCGCATCCTCCTCTACCTCTTAGTCTTCAACCTTCTTGTCTTTCTTCTGTTTGTCCTGATCTTTCCTGTTCTCATCCTGCTAGATGTTACCCTTATTGTATTGTCTTTCTCCATAACTGAGTATTCGTTGTCTTCGTCCTCCTCCCATTGTTTTCCTCCTCTTTCCTGCATTCGTTCTCTTCCTCTTCTTCCTTATCATCTGCTTCCTTTTTTCTATAGTTAACCATTAGTGAACTTCTAAAGCGCCTCAAATGCAAATCTTGCTCTGCTGCTGCTGCTGCTGCTGCTGCTGCTGCTGTTGTTGTTGTTGTTGTTGCTGCTGCTCCTGCTGTTGTTGCTGCTGCTGCTGCTTCTGCTGCTGCTGCTGCTGCTGTTGTTGTTGTTGCTGCTGCTGCTGCTGCTGCTGCTGCTGCTGCTGCTGCTGCTGCTGTTGTTGTTGTTGTTGCTGCTGCTCCTGCTGTTGTTGCTGCTGCTGCTGCTTCTGCTGCTGCTGCTCCTCCTCCTCCTCCTTCTCCAGCTCCTCCTCCTCCTCTTCTTTCTCTTCTTCTTCATCATCATCATCATCATCATCTTCTTCTTCTTCTTCTTCTTCTTCTTCTTCTTCTTCTTCTTCTTCTTCTTCTTCTTCTTCTTCTTCTTCTTCTTCTTCTTCTTCTTCGTCTTCTTCCTCCTCCTCCTCCTCTGCTATTCTTCGCTGCACTTCTTCCTCTGCCATGGAGGGAGGGAGGTGACACACCAAGCACCTGGGAACCACACATTTATATTCTTACTTTGTAGTCTACGAGAAACAGCTCCTACTGCATACTAGTAGCAACACGTCTGCGTCACTAGCAGCTTCTGTGCGCTCGTTGCCAAACTTCAGAGCATAAAATGTGTGTACATATATATATATATATATATATATATATATATATATATATATATATATATATATATATATTATATATATATATATATTATATAATATATATATATATATATATATATATTATATATATTAGTGTCGAATAGGCAGAACTTGCGATCTTTGCTTAAATAGCAACGTTCATCTTGCCATATAGGACAAGTGAAAATTTAGTGTATACAATAATTTCGCCAAAGTCATTCTAAACTTAACGAAAAAAATATATTTCACTGTGTTTGTTTAGTATTAAATTACTGTAAACAAATCTAAAATATATTTAGTTGGGGTAGGCTAAAATAAATTGCGCTTGTTATAATAAGGTTACGTAAGTTTTCTAAGTTCCTTTTGGTGCAAAATTATAAATTTTTACATCAACATTAATGAAAAAAATATATCTTTAAACGTATAAGAGAAAATTTTAGAAAGGCTTAATTTTAAATGAGTTCTTACTGATTGACCAGTTTTACATATTCGGCACGACATATATATATTTATATACAAACACACTATTAGAGACCAGTGAAGAGGCTGTGCCTGGAGCTGAGAGTCGACTTCTGCATCCATTTATATGTGAGTACATATATCTGAGTACAGGTACACACACACAGTAAACTCACAAGGAATCAAGAGAGTCCATTTTACCACTGTGATACATACTTCTGCTTGCAGAGCACTGCTTCTTGCATACATATACATTGCAACAGTTACAAACCGATTATCTTACTTCTGCTCACTGGTCTAGGGAGTGGTAAATAAAAAAAAGAGTGAAGATACTTATCTTGACTGAATCAAAACTAGTACAAATATATTTCGAGTCCGCATGATAACTTGCAGTTACCATAAAATATATAGTTAATTCCTGATGGGAATTCAGTCAAACGTATGACATATTTAAGTTAATTCACATGTATACATATGTATACAAGGTGATAATGTAACCATAGATATACAAGGTGACAATGTTACCATGTGTATACAAGATGATAATGTAATTTTAGGTATACAAGGTGACAATGTTACCATGTGTATACAAGATGATAATGTAATTTTAGGTATACAAGGTGACAATGTCATCATGGGCATGCAGGGTGACAATGTAACCATAAGTATATAACTCCTAATTGTTTAAAGTCCAGCATTAGACTAATTATATATTAAAGGTAGATGAACATAATCAATATATAAGTCATAGACGAGTTTGAAGGTGTGCGACTCACCAGCACACGATCCCCAAGTCTACACAGTGTGTGTGTGTATGTAGATACTATTTAGATAAAAGTCAAGTCCACAGAATAGAATGAGGAGACACCAACAAGGCAATCCTAGCATACACTGAGTCTGCAAAACTGAGTAAATGCTGTGAGACCACCACAACCAGACAAAATCAATCCCAAGACACAGAGTGTACTCTCCTTAACCACAACCAGACAAAATCAATCCCAAGACACAGAGTGTACTCTCCTTAACCACAACCAGACAAAATCAATCCCAAGACACAGAGTGTACTCTCCTTAACCACAACAGACAAAATCAATCCTAAGACACAGGTGTATCTCCTTAACCACAACCAGTACATAATCAATCCCAGACACAGAGTGTATCTTCTTAACCACAACCAGACAAAATCATCCCAAGACACAGAGTGTACTCTCCTTACCACAACCGACAAAATCATCCAAGACACAAGTGTACTCTCCTTACCACACACAGACAAAATCAATCCAAGACACAGAGTGTACTCTCCTTAACCACAACCAGACAAATTCAATCCCAAGACACAGAGTGTACTCTCCTTAACCACAACCAGAAAAATCAATCCAAGACACAGAGTGTACTCTCCTTAACACAACCAGACAAAATCAATCCCAAGACACAGAGTGTACTCTCCTTAACCACAACCAGACAAAATCAATCCCAAGACACAGAGTGTACTCTCCTTAACCTCAACCAGACAAAATCAATCCCAAGAACAGAGTGTATCCCTTAACCCAACCAGACAAAATCAATCCAAGACACAGAGTGTACTTCATTTACCACAACAGACAAAATCAATCCCAGACACAGAGTGTACTCTCCTTAACCACAACCAGACAAAATCAATCCAATGACACAGAGTGTACTCTCCTTAACCACAACAGACCAAAATCAATCCAAGACACAGAGTGTACTTCCTTACACAAACAGACAAAATCAATCCCAAGACACAGAGTGTACTCTCCTTAACCACAACCAGACAAAATCAATCCCAAGACACAGAGTGTACTCTCCTTAACCACAACCAGACAAAATCAATCCCAAGACACAGAGTGTACTCTCCTTAACCACAACCAGACAAAATCAATCCCAAGACACAGAGTGTACTCTCCTTAACCACAACCAGACAAAATCAATCCCAAGACACAGAGTGTACTCCCTTAACCACAACCAGACAAAAATCAATCCCAAGACACGAGTGTACTCTCCTTAACCACAACGAGACAAATCAATCCCAAGACACAGAGTGTACTCTCCTTAACCACAACCAGACAAAATCAATCCCAAGACACAGAGTGTACTCTACGTAAGCACAATCTCTGTCTACAAAGGACAGTTGCATCAAAATATTGAGTCACAAACTGTTCCATAGTACCTAAGTCCTAAAAACAGAACGCAGTCTAAGTTCACACTTGACCTAGTGTTGGCACCTACCTCTAAGATCACATTCAAATATGGGAGTTAGCAGAAAGTAAGTCCACAGTGACATACCGCAAGATGCATGTTCATAAAAGGGTAACAGTGATTCATGAATACTTTGAACAAAGTTCAGAGTGAAACGACACAATGGATACATGCTACAGTCGTAAGACAGTGTTTAGAAACTCTAAGCATTGTCTTACGTCAGGCATTTAGAAACACTTAAGTGCCTGAAATTACTTTGTATAGGAAGGTGCTTGCATGTGAGGCTACATTAAGTGAGACAAAGCATCTGGTTATGTTCTTCCCCATTTGTGACAAACTACCAAGAAAGCTCTGAGCCAGTGTGGAGAAGGTTGAATAACCTAGCAATTTACCACGAGTTACGTTCTACATACCACTTGTTATGTGAGCTGTTAATGAAAGGGAACACCAAGCACTTGGCAGAGGTTATGTAGTTGTCTGATTTCCCATTATGATGTTCACCAGCCAGGGAACTGTGACTCTGTTCTTCTAGGAGATTGTTTGTACTGACGACGCTGGGTAAACGTATTAAACTCGCAAGCATAATTCAGTGCCTGCTGAATGGCAGGGAATCAGGTTTAATCTAAAGAACACAAAGGTAACGACAATTCCTCTGTATTAAAATTCCTTCCAGGGCATCATGGCACTTAAAAGTATTTAAAGAATAAGGAGGGTATCTTAATTCCTTGGCTCAAGAGCTTCTCACTAACAACAAAAGAGAAAATAAGAGAGGAGCAGGAATGCGGAAGTGCATGGCAATTATTATTCTAATTACGGAGAAGCGCTAAACTCAGAGGGAGTCATAAAGAACCTAGGGAGTGGGAGGAAATCGGGTTTGAACCGAGGAAGAAGAGGATGGATGTAGTTCCCTGAATCATGAACCCCCCTGATGGGCACCTCCCTCTAAGGCAACGAACTCGTGAGAAAAATTCCATGGAGAGGAGAATGCGGAGCTCTGAGGACACGAATAGCAAGTTAATGAGGTTTAAACTCTATCGACAACACAAAGGTTCATTAATGCTGAGGAGGTAACCTCTTTACCACCAGTCAAGAATACTTTAGTTCTCTTAAGAGGTTTTAGAGTAAAGTCTCAGCATAGAAATACTGACAGACATACTCAGGTGTTTCAAGCAGGGTGAGTGTAGTCAATACACGTCCGTATATGAATCATCCAGTCAACACCTGTTAGTATATTAATGATCCAGGCAACACCTGTTAGTATATTAATGATCCAGGCAACACCTGTTAGTATATTAATGATCCAGGCAACACTTGTTAGTATATTAATGATCCAGGCAACACCTGTTAGTATATTAATGATTCAGGCAACACCTGTTAGTATATTAATGATCCAGGCAACACCTGTTAGTATATTAATGATCAAGGCAACACCTGTTAGTATATTAATGATCCAGGCAACACTTGTTAGTATATTAATGATCCAGGCAACACTTGTTAGTATATTAATGATCCAGGCAACACTTGTTAGTATATTAATGATCCAGGCAACACTTGTTAATATATTAATGATGCAGGCAACACTTGTTAGTATGTTAATGATCCAGGCAACACCTGTTAGTATATTAATGATCCAGGCAATACCTGTTAGTATATTAATGATCCAGGCAACACCTGTTAGTATATTAATGATCCAGGCAACACCTGTTAGTATATTAATGATCCAGGCAACACCTGTTAGTATATTAATGATCCAGGCAACACTTGTTAGTATATTAATGATCCAGGCAACACCTGTTAGTATATTAATGATTCAGGCAACACCTGTTAGTATATTAATGATCCAGGCAACACTGTTAGTATATTAATGATCCAGGCAACACCCGTTAGTATATTAATGATCCAGGCACAACTTGTTAGTATATTAATGATCCAGGCAACACTTGTTAGTATATTAATGATCCAGGCAACACTTGTTAGTATATTAATGATCCAGGCAACACCTGTTAGTATATTAATGATCCAGGCAACACTTGTTAGTATATTAATGATCCAGGCAACACTTGTTAGTATATTAATGATCCAGGCAACACTTGTTAGTATATTAATGATGCAGGCAACACTTGTTAGTATGTTAATGATCCAGGCAACACCTGTTAGTATATTAATGATCCAGGCAACACCTGTTAGTATATTAATGATTCAGGCAACACCTGTTAGTATATTAATGATCCAGGCAACACCTGTTAGTATATTAATGATCCAGGCAACACCTGTTAGTATATTAATGATCCAGGCAACACCTGTTAGTATATTAATGATCCAGGCAACACTTGTTAATATTATTAATGATCCAGGCAACACCTGTTAGTATATTAATGATCCAGGCAACACTTGTTAGTATATTAATGATCCAGGCAACACTTGTTAGTATATTAATGATCCAGGCAACACTTGTTAGTATATTAATGATCCAGGCAACACTTGTTAGTATATTAATGATCCAGGCAACACCTGTTAGTATATTAATGATTCAGGCAACACCTGTTAGTATATTAATGATCCAGGCAACACTTGTTAGTATATTAATGATCCAGGCAACACCTGTTAGTATATTAATGATTCAGGCAACACCTGTTAGTATATTAATGATCCAGGCAACACCTGTTAGTATATTAATGATCCAGGCAACACCTGTTATTACATTAATTATGCAAGAAACACTTGTTAGTATATATTTCTGGAGTATACCTGAAGGGTGTTCTGGGGTCACCGCCCCTGCGACCCAGTCCTTGACCAGGCCCTGCGGCGGATAAGGGCCTCATCAACCAGACTGTTACTGCTGGCCGCACGTAGTCCAACATACGAACACAGCTCGGCTGGTCAGATATGACTTTGGGTGTCAGTCCAGCGTCTGTTGAGATCAGTCAGGGGTCTACTGGTAATCCCTTTATGGATCGGGCACGCCGTTGAACATCTTGGGTCCTTGACACTTACGTGTCCAGGGCACTCTGCTTTCACTTGGGATTTGCACCGCCTACAGGTCTTTTAACCTGTCTTAGTATTGATTTCTATCATGCAATGTTGGGACTATGTCCCACTAGGCGTTTCCAAGTATATAATTATGAGTATCTTTTTCGCCTGTTTTCAGGGTACAGGTCAAATGGACTTGCAAACCATTCCCAGTAATATGAGGCACTTTATTGCAGTTATAAGTGTCATGGAAAGTTCTCTATATATTCTCAGATCTGCAGTTTCACCTTTGTATTAAGTAGGCAGTTGTGTCAGAATTCCAGACTATTGAGAAGAAGTGATCTTAAAAGAATCATCTCTGGCCTGTCATCTTTTGTTTTGAAGGTTCTCATTATCCATTCTATCATTTTCCTGGCAGATGTGATAGTGACATTGTTGTAGTCTTTGAAAGTGACATTCTCTGACATTATTAATTCTAAGTGATTCACTCTAGTTTTTCGCTCTATTGCGTTTTTGGAATTTGATTTATACAGCTATCCAGTTGCCATTTCTTTAAGGTTTCGATGGTGGAGTAACTGGAGAGACGAGGGAATACCAGATGGTGATGGTGTGTCGCCCTGATAATGTACTCAGTGGTGTTCACAGCGGTGTTCACAGTGGTACTCACAGTGGTACTCACAGTGGTGTTCTCAGTGGTGTTCTCAGTGATATTCACAATGGTGTTGTCAGTGGCGCCCCTGACAGGAAAATGAGAAGCCCCGGGAAGGGAAGTGAGGGCCCCCAACAGGGAAGTTTTTGGGGGCCCCCCCGGGCCCCTCCCCTATTGGGGAAAAGAAAGGGGAACGCCTTTTTTTGACCCCCACCCAGGTCCGTCTCAGGTTCAATATCCGGTTAAACTCCAGGTTCGTCTCAGGTTCAACATCGAGGTCGTCCCAGGGTTTAATCTCCGGTCTAAAATCCAGATCCCGTTTTCCAGGGGTTAAACTCCCGGTCCCGTATCCAGGTCAAAAAAAACCGGTCTAGTACTAGGCCCAACACCCAATCGTACCCAGGTCCAAAAACTCCCGGTCTAACACTCCAGGTCAGTACTCCGGGTTAAACATCCGTCCCGTACTCAGGTCCAACATCCGGTTCAACACTAGGGGCCAGTACTCCAGGTTCAACACTCCCAAATCCAGTCTCCAATCCAACACTAGGTGTCTCAGATTCAACCTCCCGGCCAGTATCCCCGGGTTAACCCCGGGCAGGATCCCGGTTTAAACTCCGGTCCAGTTCCAGGTCAACACTCCCGGGCCTTTCTCCAGGGTTTAACATCCCCTCCGCACTCCAGGTCCAACACTCCCCGGTTCAGTACTCCCAAATTCATCACTCCAGTCCGTACGGGTTCAAAATCCAGGTCCAACACTCCAAATCCGTACCCAGGTTCAACACTCCGGTCCGTATTCCGGTTCAAAAATCCAGGTCAAGAATTTCAGGTTCAACACCCCCTGTCCGGTACTCCAGATCCAAATACTCCAGGTCCCGTATCCGGTTCAAAACTTTGGTCCGTATCCGGGTTTAACACCCGGTCCCGCCCAGGTTCAAACCCGGGCCCCGTACCCAGGTTCAACTCCAGGTTCAGTACTTGGTTCAACATCCGGTTCAGTACTCAGGTTCAAACTCGAGGTCCGTACCCAGGTTCAATACTCCGGGTTAATTTCTCCCCATCCGTCTCCCCGGGTTAACACTCCAGGGCCAGTACTCCAGGTCCAACTACCGGTCTAGTTTTGGTCAACACTCCCAAATCCCGTACTCCGGTCCCAAAATCCCGGTCTAACATCCAGGTCAGTACTCCCCGGTTCAAAACCCCCAGTCCGTACTCCCGGCCAAAATCAGGTTCAACCCAGGTCCCGTATCCCGGTTTTTAAACCTCCAAGTCCCGTACTCCAGATCCCCACTCGGGCCCGACTCCAGATTAACCTCCGGTCCCCACTCCCGGTTCAACACTCCGGTCCGACTCCCGGTTAAACCCGGTCAGTACTCCCGGCCAAAACTCCAGGTCCAGTATCCGGTTCAAAACTCAAAGTCCGCAAATCCAGGCCAAACTCCAGGTTCAGTACTCCAAATTTATCACTCCAATTCCAGTACGCCCGGTTAACATCCGGTCCACACTCCCAAATCATTCCGGTTAAATCCAGGTCCCGTATTCCAGGTTCAAAACTCCCGGTCAAAAAATCCCGGTTCAACACCCCTGTCGGTTCAGATCAATATCGGTCCAGTACTCCAGGTTAACACTTTAGGTCAGTTTCCCCGGTTAACATCCCGGTATATCAGGGTTTAAACTCAGGTCCAGTATCGGTTAACATCGGTCGTACTTCAGGTTCTACACCGGTCAGTACTCGGTTCAGCATTCAGGTCGTACTAGGTCCTCGGTTCAGTACTCCGGTCAACACTACGTCGATCCAGTCAACCCAGTAAATCCGGTCCAACCTCAGGTTCAATCTCTGGGCAACACCTAGGGCCCATCCTGCCCACCCAGTTCAATCCAGGTATTACCCAGGTCCCCCCCGGCCCCTCCGACCTCTCCGGTCTACCCGGCTTGACGGTTCTGGCCTCCGGGAAAAGCCTTCCCAAATTACTTCAGGCTTTTGCCGGGCCTTTGCGGTTGAGGATAGCCTGGGTTTGTGGGGGGGTGTTTATGGGCGGGGGTTAATGGGGTGGTGGAATGGAAGGGTAGGGGGTGTTTTTGGAGAGGGGAGAAGAATAGGAGGTAGGGGGAGAAAGAAATGTTGGGAGGAAATGTATGGAGAAGAAAATGTTGGAAGGGATGTAGGAAAGAGAAATGTATGGGAAGAGAATTATGGAGAAAGAATGTAGGGAAGAGAAATGTTGGAAAGAAAATGTATGGAAAAAAGGAATGTATGGAAAGGGATGTTGGGGAAGGAAAGTATGGAGAAAGAAAATGTATGGAGAAGGAAGTATGGGAAAGAATGATGGGAAGGAATGTATGGAAAGAGGTGTTGGAAAAGGAAATGTTGGAAGAAAATTATGGGGAGAGGAATGTATGGGAGAAAAATGTATGGAAGAGGAATGTAGGAAAGAGAATGTTGGAGAAGAGAAAAGTATGGAGAAGAGAATTATAGGAAGAAATGTATGGAGAGGAAAGTATGGGAAGAGAATGTAGGAAAAAGGGGGAGAATGTAGGAGAAGGTGTTGGAAAGAGAAAGTTGGAGAAGAGAATGTTGGAAAGAGAAATGTTGGAAAAGAGAAATTAGGAAAAGAAAAATGATGGAAAAGAAATGTATGGAGGAGAATGTATGGAAAAGAAAGGGGTTTGGGAGAAGAGAAAATGTTGGGAGAAGGAAATGGGTTTGGAGAGAGAAATGTTGGAGAGAGAAATGAAGAGAAGTGAAATGTAGGAAAGAGAATGTATGAGAAAGGAAAGTATGGGGAAAAGAGAGGGAAAAGTTGGGAAGGAATGTATGGGAGAATAAAGAAATGTATGGAAAGAGAAATGTATGGGAAAGGGAAAAAATGTATGGGAGAGAAGTATGGAGAAGAGAATGATGGAGAGAGAAATTATGGAGAAGAATGTATGGAAAAGGGAATGTATGGAGAAGAGAAATGTAAAAAGGAGGGGAGAAATGATGGGGAGAAGGAAATGTTGGGGGAACCGGAGAAATGTATGACGAGAATGTTGGAAAAGAAATGTATGAGAAGCAATGTTGGAGAGAGAATGTATGGAAAAGGGGCAAGTGTATGGGAGAGAAATGTATGGAGAGAAATGTATGGGAAGAGAGAAGGTATGGCGAGAAGTATGGAAAGAGAAATGTTGGAGAGAGAATGTATGGGAGAGAATGTATGGGAAGAGAATGTTGGAAAGGAAAGTATGGAGAAGAGAAAAGTGGGAGAGAAATGTGGGGAGAGAAGATGGAAAGAGAAATGTTGGGAGACTGGATAAGGAAATAATGGAGAAAGGCCACTGTCTGGCAGTACCCAAGAGCACATGTATGGTGCAGTACGAGGCAACATGTATGGAGTAGAAAATGTATTGGAACAGAGCAATGTATGGAGAAACCCAGTAACAGCCGACATGTATCAGAACAATTTGACCCGAGAAATGGTATGGCAGCAACATGCCAGTAGAAGACATCGTGATGGTAAAGACCATGTAATGTCAATCGGAGACCCGGAGAACTTCAGGCCACTAGGTTCAAACACTGGCAGCCCAGTAGGGCACAGTTATCGTATCCGCTCCCATCCAGGCCACTCCCCATTCTTCTCCTCTCCCATACATTCTCCTCTCCATACATCTCCTCTCCCATACATTCTCCTTCCCAAAATTTCCCTCTCCCATACATTCTCCCCTCCCATACCCTTCCCTCTCCATACTCTCCTCTCCATACATTCC
>NC_069485.1:4258003-4328003 GCF_026875155.1 Cherax quadricarinatus | reverse complement strand
ATAATAATAATAATAATAATAATAATAATATATGATGCAACTTATACAGACCATAGCTGGCATCAGTGACATACTACTAATTTGCCCATTTCGGGCAAATTAGGCCAATTTTGCCCCCAGGATGCGACCCACACCAGTCGACTAACACCCAGGTACTTATTTTACCACTCGAACTACGGGTCACCTAAAGACCAATGAAGGTTTTGGAAGGTAACTGAAGAGAATATTTCCGCGATCATCAAATCCCCATACTGCTATCTTTAATTAACGTCATTAGGTACCTGCATACCTCCAGTAGGGGTACCGCAGTTGGTTTCCATGGACGGGGTGTCCATGGAAGCATTAGGACGTGTTTCCTTAAGGTACCTGCTGTCTATGTTCACTTAGCAGTAAAATAAGTACTTGGGTGTTAGTCAACTGGTGTGGGTCGCATCCTGGGGACAAAATGGACCTAATTTGAGGGAAATTCTCAGCATAACAAGGGTCTTTCTATATAGTAGTATGTCATTTATTTATTTATTTATTTATTTATTTATTTATAATATGAGCACACTTACAGAGGTACAAAAAAAATACAGATAAGAGCAGCATGCCAAAGCCACTTATACTATGCATAGCATTACGGGCTGGCTTAAAATTAACTTAAGATTAACTAAGCAATGATGAAATCAGTGAAAAACATTAATGTAAACTGATTACTATAAAGCACAAGTGAGTATTACAAAGACAGGTCATATGGTTGCATGCATTGTTATAAATTCAGTAGAATGGAGTATTCTGTTAGGTAGTGTATTTAAAAAATAATAAAGTTAGATTGGGTTTTAGGTTTAACATTTATGTGATATAATTGTGAGAAACATTTAAGATATACAATTTATAAGGTTCAGTTATTCAGTATTTATTTGGTTTTGGGTGAGTAAGTGATCTTTGAGAAGAGACTTGAATTTATAAACAGGTAGTGTTTCTTTTATATTTACAGGTAATGAATTCCAGATTTTAGGGCCTTTTATGTGCATTGAGTTTTTGCATAGCGTGAGATGGCCCACGAGGAATATCAAAGAGTGATCTGTGCCTTGTGTTATGGTCATGTGTTCTGTTGAGGTTGGCAAGGAGATGTTTGAGGGAGAGGGTTAATATCAGAGTTGAGTGTTCTATGTAATGTAATAGGTGCAGTAATAAGTATGGATGTTTTGTATGGTGAGTAGGTTGAGTGTATTGAATATTGGTGGAGTGTGCTGCCTGTAGTGAGAATTTGTTATCATTCTAACTGCAGCCTTTTGTTGGGTAATTAGTGGTCTGAGATGGTTACTTGTTGTTGAGCCCCATGCACAAAATTCATAGGTGAGATAGGGGTAAATAAGAGAGTGTATAGGGCCAGGAGGGCTGACTGTGGAGCATAGTACCGTATCTTCGATAGTATGCCTACAGTCTTGGAAATTTTCTTAGAAATTTGTTGTATATGTGTATGAAATTTGAGTCTATTTTTCAAGGTGGATTCCTAAAAATTTTTCCCCTCTGTTAGCTTTGTGATAGGTGATCCGTTTATCATTATGTTAAGAGGGACATCTGTAGCTCTGTTACCAAACTGAATGAAGTAGGTTTTGTCAATGTTTAGTGTAAGTTTGTTAGTACTCATCCAGGTAGATATTTTCTGTAATTCGGTATTTACAGTATTGGCTAGCGTGACTGGGCTCGGGTGGGAGAAGACGTATGTTGTGTCATTAGCAAATAGTGTGGGTTTGAGTAATTGAGAAGCATTTGGTAGGTCATTTATGTATAGGAGAAGAGAAGAGGGCCAAGGACACTTCCCTGTGGGACACCAACTGTAATTGGTTGTGCAGAAGAGTTTGCCCCATTTGCGTACACATATTGGCTTCTGTTGCTGAGGTATGACTTGAGGTGGGTTGAGGGAGTGCCCTCTTATACCATAGTGTGACAATTTTACGTGGAGCAAGTCATGGTCAACTGTATCAAAAGCTTTACGTAAGTCAATGAAGATCCCCAGTGGGACTTCTTTTTTCTCTATTGCAGTGTATATATGTTCTAGCATGTGTATAATAGCATCATTAGTATTTTTATTAGGCCTGAATCCAAATTGGCAGGGGTTGAGTATGTTTTGGGAGATAAGGTAGGAGTAGATTCGTTTATGAATTAATTTTTCGAAGATTTTTGAGAGAGGGTGTTTAAATTGGATATTGGCCTATAGTTATTCAACTCTGTTTGGTCTCCTCCTTTGTGGATCGGGGTGACCCTTGCTATTTTGAGTACTGTAGGGAAGGTGGAGGATTCAATGGATTTGTTAAAGAGTGTTGCAATGATTGGTGATAGCACTTGTGACACTTTTTTGTATATAAAGGGTGGTAAGGTATTTAAATCTCCTGCCTTGTTTTTTAGTGCGTTGATAATAAGGGAGACTTCGTATGGGTTAGTCGGAGCTAGGAACAGGTGTGTTCGGGTAGTTGCCGGTGAGGTAGTCATTTGGTGGGGTATCTGAGCTTGGGATTTTATTGGCAAGGTTTTGTCCTATAGTGGAGAAGAAATCATTGAGTCTGTTTTTCTGTTTCTGTTGGTGGGAGTTGGGGTTCATCTGATTTTGCTAATTTTATTTCGCTATTTCGTGATATCTTTTTGTTCCCAGAATTTCTGATAGGGTTTTTCCAGGTCTTTTTTATATCACCTCGTAAGTTGGATAATCTGTTCTCATAATACAATTTTTTTGCCCTTCTTATCAGGCTGGTTAGGATTGACGAGTAACGTTTTGTTTGGTCTCTGGTTATGTGACCCATTCTGTACTGTTTTTCATATTGGTGTTTTGTATTTATGGATTTGAGAATGCTGGGTGTTAGCCAGGGACTGTTCAGTCTCTTAGCTGTCATCTGCTTAGTTTTTTAAGGGCAGTGCTTGTTATAGAGGTATTGAGTCTTTTTTAGAAAATTATTAAAACATTCGTCAATATCTGTATTGATTTCTAGCTCAGTGTGCCAGTCAATGTTTGCTATGCTGTTGTGAAGTTATTAATGGCTGCCTCATTGTGAAGTCTGAAGGTGACTTTAGTAGTGTCTTGGGGTAATTTACCAAGAGTTGTTATGAGGAAAGTAGGGTAGTGGTCTGTGGTATTATCTGTAATTATGCCTGATTTTAAAGGGGATATGGTGTTGGTCCAGATGTGGTCAAGTAGGGAAACACTAGTCTCTGTAACTCTTGTAGGTTTTGTTACTGTTGGTAGCAACATACAGTTACTCATTGTGTTTGTGAATTCAGTAACGTGTGGGTCCTGGTCTTGCAGGAGATTTATTGATGTCAGGTAGACCTGTATACCTTGTACAAGTACTTGTAGAAATTAAGATATTATTATTATTATTATTATTATTATTATTATTATTATTATTATTATTATTATTATTATTATTATTATTATTATTATTATTAGGTGCTGGAGATCATTATATACATGACTGCAGTATTTTCTTTTCCAGGATGTGATATTCCAGTACGACTGGAGTTTTTTAAATCGTTTTTTCCTGGATGTTCCCTAAAACAGTCGGCTACCACCAGATACCTGTTGTTAATGCTAGGGGGCAGGGGCAGGGGCAGGGGCAGAGGAAAGGGGAGAGGGAACAGGGGTGTAAGGAAACTTGCCCATGTGAGACGACTGTTCTCACCATGACACCCCTGGCCATCCATACATACCAATACAGGCGCCGGGAGAAAGAGATCTTGTGGTGGGGGGACAGAGAGGTGAGAGTGGCTCGTAGGGACAGTAACCCAATATCAGCTCATTGGTGGTGGGTACTTACCACTATATCCCACGAGGAACCTATGGGAGTTCCCACAGCCAGGGACCCTGTGTTCAGAGTGTGAGGTGGAGGGAGTTCCCACAGCCAAGGACCCCTTGTTCAGAGTGTGAGGTGGAGGTAGTTCCCACAGCCAGGGACCCTGTGTTCAGAGTGTGAGGTGGAGGGAGTTCCCACAGCAAGAACCCTGTGTTTAGAGTGTGAGGTGGAGGAGTTCCAGCAAGGAACCCTGTGTTCAGAGTGTGAGGTGAGGGAGTTCCACAGCCAAAGACCCTGGTTAGAGGTGAGGTGGAGGGTTCACAGCTAGGGACCTGTGTCAGAGTGTGAGTGGAGTATTCACAGCCAGGGACCCTGTGTCAGAGTGTGAGGGAGGTAGTTCAAGCAGGGACGTGTTCAGGTGTGAGGTGGGTAGTTCCCACAGCCAGGGACTAAGTGTTCAGAGTGTGAGGTGGAGGTGTTCCCCAGCAGGGACCTGTGTTCAGAGTGTGTAGGTAGTTCCCACAGCGGGACCTGTGTTCAGGTGAGTGGAGTGTTCACAGAGGGACTCTAGTGTGGGAAGGGTACGGATCATTGCTATTAATAATAATATAATAATATAATAATAATAATATATAAAAATAATATAAAATTATTATTATTATTATTTATTTTTATTTTATTATTATTATTATTATTATTATTATTATTATGTTTATTTCTACAAGTACGTGATACAACTTCTACAGACCATAGCTGTATCACAGACATACTATATATAAAACCCTTGGTAATGCAGAACATTTCGGGCAAATCAGATTAATTTTGTCCCCAGGATGCGAGTCCCACTTCCCCAGACGACTATCACCCAGGTACCCATTTACTGCTAGGTGAACAATGGCAGCAGGAGTCTTAAGAAAACTTCCCCAGTGTGTCCACCCGTACCGGGGATCGGGCCACGGACCTCAATGTGTGAGCTGAGTGCACTACCAACCGAGCTACGGGACGCCGCTCTTCCAGATGGGATGGACATTCTCCAACTCAACTTTGCGATCTGATTACTTTGATTACTTTGCGATCTGACCTCCGACAAAAATTTAACATTTGCTATTCTAGGTTAGGTAAGGGGAATGTAAATTAACCTAAATCTACGTACTGCTAACTAGCAATAACGAAATGGGTGACGTCTAGCAACGCTGGTCATCCAGTCATTGTACTTAGGTAACCGAGTTATTTGTGTATTGTTCCAGTCAGTGTATGTGAGTTCTTCCTGTGTTGTCTGAGGATGTTTGGCTCCAAAGACTGTGTCTTCTGATGAACACCCAGGGGCACTCACCAGGGCATGCCACGCAGGGCATCCGACATTCTACAGGGCCACTGCCATCCAGGGTACTGACCTACCCAGGCAAATGCCACCCAGGGCACTTGCCTCCACTGGGCATGCTCACCCGGGTCACTGCCACCCAGGGCACTGCAACGGGCACTCACCCAGGGCACTGCCACCAGGGCATAGCCACCAGGGCACTGCAACGGGCACTGCACCGGGCTTCACCGGGGCAACCCTCCCAGGGCAATGCCACCAGGGCAACTGCCAACCATGGCATGCCACTCCAGGGCTACTGCCAACATGGGTACTGCCAACTGGGTACTGGCAAAGGGCACTGTCAACCGAGACTGCCAAACTGGGTACTGAACCACCAGGGCACTGCCAACCAGGGCACTGCCAACCAGGGCACTGCCAACCAGAGCACTGCCAACCAGGGCACTGCCAACCAGGGCACTGCCAACCAGGGCACTGCCAACCAGGGCACTGCCAACCAGGGCACTGCCAACCAGGGCACTGCCAACCAGGGCACTGTCAACCAGAGCACTGCCAACCAGGGTACTGCCAACCAGGGCACTGCTACCCAGGGTACTGCCACCCAGGGCACTGCCAACCAGGGCACTGTCAACCAGGGCACTGCCAATCAGGGCACTGCCAACCAGAGCACTGCCAACCATGGCACTGCCAACCAGGGCACTGCCAACCAAGACACTGCTAACCAAGGCACTGCCAACCAGGGCACTGCCAACCAGGGCACTGCCAACCAGGGCACTGCCAACCAAGGCACTGCCAACCAGGACACTACTAACCAAGGCACTGCCAACCAGGGCCGGCAATAATGTCCAGCTGGTGCCAACATTTGTGTCGAACTAGTGACAACAGTAGTTTTCAGTCAAGTGCCAGCGGTAGTGTGTCCATCAGTGCAGCATGCACCCGTGTGTCCAGTCTGCAGTACCAGCGTGTAGTGGTGTCCACCAGTGCACTGCAGTAGTAGTGGTGTCCAGTCGTGCCAGCAGTAGTAGTGGGTCCAGTCAATGCCAGCAGTAGTAGTGTGCCAGTCAGTGCACAGTCAGTAGTAGGGGCCTGTCAGTGCCAGCGTAGTAGTGGGGTCCAGTCATGCCAGCAGTAGTAGTAGTTCAGTCAGTGCCAAGCAGTAGCTAGTGGTGTCCAGTCAGTACCGCAGTGGCAAGTGTCCATCAGTGCCGCAGTAGTAGTGGGTCCAGGTGCAGTGCCAGCAGCACTGCAAGTGGAGGTCCAAGGCATGCCAGCAGTGTAGATGCCAGTCAGTGCCAGCAGTAGTATGGGTCCTGTCAGTGCCAGCAGTAGTAAGTGGGGCCAGTCAATGCCAGCAGTGTAGTGTGCACCAGTCAGTGCCACCCAGTGTATGGGCTCCAGGCATGCCAGCCAGTAGTGCTAGTGTCCAGGTCAGTGCCAGTCAGTAGTAGTGGCTGTCCAGTCAGTACCTGCAGTAGAGTAGTGTCAGTCAGTGCCAGCAGTAGTGTGGGGTCCATCAATGACCTGCGTAGCTAGTAGTGTCCAGCTCAGTGCAGCAGTTGCAACAGTGGTGTCCAGTCAGTGCACTGACAGTGTGTAGTGTCAGTCAGTGCCAACAGTAGTAGTAGTGTCCAAGTCAGTGCCAACAGCGTAGTAGTAATGTCCAGTGTGCCAGCAGTAGTTAGTGTCAGTACAGTGCCAGCATAGTAGTTTTGTCCAGTCAGTGCCAGCAGTAGTAGTAGTGTCCAGTCAGTGCCAGCAGTAGTAGTAGTGTCCAGTCAGTGCCAGCAGTAGTAGTAGTGTCCAGTCAGTGCCAGCAGTAGTAGTAGTGTCCAGTCAGTGCCAGCAGTAGTAGTAGTGTCCAGTCAGTGCCAACAGTAGTATGTAGTGTCCAGTCAGTCCAGCAGTATAGTAGTGTCCAGTCAGTGCCAGCATCATTTACAGCTATGCCAACAGAGTGTAGCAGTAGTAGTGGTAATGCAGTAGTACTAGTTGTAAAGATATGTGTCGACAGTACATTGGATTGTTTCGTTTTGTTTGTGTGTGGCATGTTTTAGTGTACGGTGTGGTTGTGTGTGTGTGTATGTGTGTGTGTGTGTGTGTGTGTGCCAACAGCAATGTGACAAGCAGCGTCAACCATCTTACATCCTTGCCCAGTCAGTACCAATCAGCACACAGCTGGTAGAACAGGAGCACCAGACGAGCCTGGACCAGGCGGTGTCCGAAAGTAGATAAACTCTGGACATTGATCAAAGGTTAGGTAGGGTGAGGCAGGTGAGCGAGTAGACTCAGCGGTATTGAGGAGAATGAACAGGCAGGCAGAGCATGCCTACAGTGTGTATGATTTGCGGGAAGAGTGGGTCACGCTTGAGAAGGAAAATCAAGCGTGAGAGCGGGGTTTCACACTTGGAACACCAGGCGTTAAAGTGTCAGTGTCCTTCCTCGGTGACTCACGCCGAAAAGTTAATCTTTTGGCCGGTTACGCACTCCGTAGGAAATAAGTGCCATGATGATTACAAATGCCTTTACCTCTTTTAGTGCGCCTTAATACCACGCTGATATATTTTGGTTTCTTATGTGTAGTAAGTAATTTGACAAGTAGTAAAAGATCGACTGAACTTAGTTCAAAACAAATAATTATGTTTTTATCCTGTTTAGCAGTCAGAGCAAGTGGGATCGAGACCTTCAGTAGACAAGATCAGGAGAGTCAGATGTCTTTCAGTTTGTGGCATCAGTCCTCTATACACATAGGGGTTTCAAACAGGATTTTACATCCACAAGAGAGATTGATCCTTGCGGGTTGCCAGGAGAAACGTTTAAAGAATACGTTCGGCAGTAAAGAAGTACTGGTCCCTCGAAGGTGTGTGCATCGTGGCAGAGTAGCTTTGATGTACGTTTTACGACGTTAAGCTCATAGCAAGACGATGTTAGCTTGCCCCTCGGGCAAGCTATATAAAAGAAAATTTCGTCTCTGAGGATATTGTTTTATCAAAGATCAAAGTATTTTGTCATTTTCGTTGCTGAACTGTATTTGTAAATCAGGAGAGCAGTGGGGAAATAGGTGGCTAAAAGAATTTGCCATTAATTTTCTCTCCGGAAAGTCAGTCATGGCTTGAGTAAGTAGTACGTCTGGAAATGGCCCGAACAGTCCAGGCGCTGATAAAGCCGAGGTTCAACCCGTTATACCTCCTTACAACAGGGATTTCACTATTAGTAGCCATAAAGCGTAGTCTTGAATGTAGGAGCTTGACTCCAACAGGTCTTGCACGACATGTAAGATAGGAGTGGAGGCAAGTAGTTTTCTTGCGCTGGTGAAGCCCCAAGGCAAGAGTCTAAGAGCTGGTGGAGCAGTGGAGGCTTCAGGATACCTGTGAAGCTGTCATTGAGTCCAAGAGTTGGTGGACTAGTGGAGGCTTCAGGACACCTGTAAAACTGTCATTAGGTCGATGAGTTGGAAAATTAAGACAAAAGCAATATAATGCCTGTGTTCAACACCAAAATTCACACAACCAATTAATCAACTACAGAAACGCAAGACTTATCGCCAGAGAAGGAAACACTCAGTACCTCAGAATCCTGGAATCATCACTTATCTGTATATCCAACAACTTCAACCAAAACAACGGCTTCTATAACATAACTGAACCTCTTGCCAAGAAACTTCTTCATCGTTATCCCAGATAAGAACATAGGAATGAACACTTCAGAAGGTCTACTCCTATATTTGTCCAGTCTCTTTTTAAAGCTACCCAAGGTCCTAGCCTCTATCACCCTTCTCGGAAGATTGTCACATGCAGATTCAGATCCAACCTACCCAGCATTCTCCACCTGGCTCCATTCTATAAATACTCACGTACCTTTCACCCAGGTAGATCTATTTGTGATTTGATAAAGCCCATCGTGTGGGCGAAACGTTGTATTTCAATAAAGGATCACATTATACTGCTTCTGTGTTTATTTTTCCATTGTGTCGGTATTTTATACCACTTATTTCCAGGTCGATGAGTTGGTGTAGCAGTGGAAGCTTCAGAACACCTGTGAAGTTATCATTGAGCCTAGGAGTTGGTGGAGCAGTGGAGACTTCAGGACACCTGTGAAGGCATCATTTTGTACGGAAGCACTACAAGGTAGCCATCCTTTGTTTCTAGAGCAGGGTGTAAATCTTGTTCCTGTAGGTTATGTGGTGCTTAGCCAGTCAACATCTGAGTGCACTCTGTGGAAGGAGACGCTGCCCTGTTTCCTGACGAATCAAAATGCAACCTACATCGTTGGTTACTCTAAATAGATAAAGTGATTTGATATTTGTCAGTGCAGTAGTCGTAAAGTATTATTATCACCATTGGAGTACTGGGAAATCACTGGTATTACAAGTGGAACACTGAGAAACCACTGGTATTACCCCTGGAGGATTCACGGAGCATCAGAACAGCGATTCCCTCTTCCACCTGGAAACGAACATAAATAATCGAAATGCATCTGGTCCATATTCACCATTTAATCCCAAAAATAGAAAGTGGCTGGATGTTGCCTGCGCGTCCTTGTTACCCAGTAGTGAGGCTGACGTGCCCGCCCACACACAAGACTCAGGTCCGTGTCGTAATTGAGGACCGTGTTATTATTGAAGGCCGTGTCTCGCTCCCACTATATCACAGTCCAGTACGTTGACACGAACACGCATCTCTGCTATTGTTGGAGACCAGGAGGGCGGAGGGGAGGTAGAATGAAGGAGAGAGGAGAGAAAATGAAGAATTGAGAAGAGGGTGGGACAGAGGAGAGGCAGGGAGGGAAGGAGGAGAGGGACGAAGGAGCGAGAGGGACGGAAGAGAGAGAGGGACGGAGGCGAGGAAGTGAGGGAGAACAGAGTAAGCAGGGAGAGGGAAGGCGGAAGAAGCGATAGACGCTAAACAGTGCCACCACAGTGTTGGGAAACACTGACACACAGAAAGCAACGCTTTGCTCACAGATCAACTTCGTCCAATAAACCTTTACTCTCCTATACGTCTCTTTGCACATCCTCCCTGTTCCCCTAGCGGTCGGCATCTCGCCTTGAACCTCTCCCAATGTTTATGTACATCTCTCATGACGCACAATGTTTACACAAGCACCCCTGTTTACGTGTCATCTTGGACACCCTTTATAATCTTCTGGACGGTCATCGTGAATATATTCTTACTGTTTGCGATATAACAATCGATCTCTGGGACGCGAGGAAACAGATATATCAATATATCAGTGTTGAATATATGGATGAGCAGAATTATCATGGGATGGGCAGAGAGGCCCTCCGTCACACACACCAGTCATCGTGTCGTCTCAGCTCAGAGATCAGATAGTGGTCACCTTAAGGAATGTGCTTCGATACCGAGGAAGGGCTCTTCATCCGAGGAAGTGCGGCTACGCTCCCTTGGCTTGGAGCAAAGAAGTTTATTGGACATAACCGCTTAAGTCGAGGAAATGCAAATTTTCTCTTGATGTATAGCCAAAAGAAAGATAGAACATCCAGACAGTATAGTTAAAGACGTCGACGGAACTGAAGTGGATGGTTTAATGAAAGTGTCCAGGTGTGTGTGTGTGTGTGTGTGTGTGTGTGTGTGTGTGTGTGTGTGTGTGTGTGTATACTCACCTAATTGTGGTTGCAGGGGTCTAGACTCAGCTCCTGACCCCGTGTGTGTGTGTATGTACTCACCTATTTGTAATTGCAGGGGTTGAATCACAGCTCCAGGCTCCGCCTCTTCGCTGGTTGTTACTTGGTCCATTCTTTCCCTGCTCCAAGAGATTTATCGTACCTCTTCTTAAAGCTATGTATGGATCCTACCTCCGTTACATCACTCTCCAGATTGTTCCACTTCCTAACAACTCCATGACTGAAGAAATACTTCCTAACATCCCTGTGACTCATCTGAGTTTTCAGCTTTCAGTTGTGACCCCTTGTTGCTGTGTCACATCTCTGAAATATTCTGTCCTTATCCACCTTATCAATTCCTCGCAGTATTTTATGTCGTTATCATGTCATCTCTACCCCTCCTGTCCTCCAGTGTCGTCAGGATGATGTCTCTTAACCTCTCCTCGTAGGGCATACCCCTTAGCTCCGGGACTAGTCTTGTTGCAAACCTTTGCACTTCCTCTAATTTCTTGACGTGTTTGACCAGGTGGGAGTCCCATTCTGGTGCCGCATACTCCAATATGGGTCTGACGTACACGGTGTACAGTGTCTTGAATGACTCCTTACTTAGATGTCGAAATGCTGTTCTTAGGTGAACCAGGCACCCATATGCTGCAGCGTTATTTGGTTGATGTGCACCTCAGGAGATGTGCTCGGTGTTATGCTCACCCAAAGATTCTTTTCGATGAGTGAGTTTTGCAGCCTTTGACCTCCTAGGCTGTACTCCATCTGTTGTCTTCTTTGTCCTTCCCTAAACTTCATAACTTTGCACTTGCTGCCGTTAAACTCCAAGAGCCATTTGTCAGACCAGGCCAGCAACCTGTCCAGATCTCCTTGCAGGCTTGCTTGATGATCGTCCACTTGATTTCTTCTCATTAGCTTCACATCGTCTGCAAACAGGGATACCTCTGAATCTATCCCTTCTGTCATGTCATTCACATATACTAAAAACAGCAGCGGACCCAGGCAATTGCACAGATGAATTCTTTCTAATTTTAATTTGCTTGTCTTTTGATGTTGATTTTATCTTATATCAACAAACCGGCTGTATCCCACTGAAGCAGGGCGGCCTAAAAAAGAAAAACAAAAGTTTTTCCTTTTAAATTTAGTAATTTATACAGGACTGATCCATGTGGAACCCCACTGGACACATGCACCTACTCTGACACCTCGTCACGTACCAGGACACGTTGTTTCCTTCCTCTCAAGTATTCCCCGATCCATTGCAGTACTTTCCCTGCTATTCCTGCATACTCCTTTAGCTTTTCAACCAGTCTTTTGTGTGGCACTGTATCGAAAACCTTCTTACAGTCAAAGAAGATGCGCTCTACCCATCCCTCTCTCTCATGTCTTACTTCTGTCACCTTGTCATAGAACTCTAATAGGCTTGTGATGCAGGGTTTCCCTTCCCTGAAGTCATGCTTGTTGTCATGTATGAGCCCATTCCTTTCTAGGTGCTCCACCACTCTTCTGATAATCTTCTTGACTTTACATACTATACATGTCAGTGACACTGGTTTGTAGTTTAATGTTACCTGCAAATCTCCTTTCTTAAAAATTGGGACTACGTTTGTTGTCTTCCATACCTCAAGTAGTTCCAGTGTGTGTGTGTGTGTGTGTGTGTGTGTGTGTGTGTGTGTGTACTCACCTAGTTGTACTCGCCTAGTTGAGGTTGCGGGGGTCGAGTCCGAGCTCCTGGCCCCGCCTCTTCACTGATCGCTACTAGGTCACTCTCCCTGAGCCGTGAGCTTTATCATACCTCTGCTTAAAGCTATGTATGGATCCTGCCTCCACTACATCGCTTCCCAAACTATTCCACTTACTGACTGCTCTGTAGCTGAAGATGACTACTCTGTGGGGTGTGTGTGTGTGTGGGGTGTGGTGTTTTGTTGTGTGTGTGTGTGTGTGTGTATTATAATAAGCAGTCTGCTTAGCCAGTTCAATAAGGAAGGTGTGCATGGGAATTGGAATGCGGAATGGGGATGGGTGAGAAGTGATGGAGTGGTGATGGGTGGCTAACCCTCCGGGGTTTAAAAATCCGAAGAAATCCTAATTAAGAATGGGTGAGGAGGGAGGTAATGAAGGTGGGAGGGTGGGTACAGAAGGGGCTTGAAGGAAGGGAATGAGGGAGGTATAGGAGGAGGGACGTGAAGGAAGGGAATGAGGGAAGGTATAGGAGGAGGGACGTGAAGGAAAGGAAGGAGGGAGGGAGGGAAGGAAGAAGGGAAAGTAGGAGGGAGGGTACATGAGGGACGTGAAAAGAGGGAAGGAGGGTGAATACAGGAGGGCCGTGAAGGGAAGGAGGGAGGGACGTGAAGGAAGAGAAGGAGGGAGGAAAACAGGGAAGGAAGGAGGGAGGGACATGAAGGAAGGGAAGGAGGGGGAAAGGAAGGAAGAAGGGAGGGAGGGACGTGAAGGAAGGGAAGGAGGGAGGAACGTAAAGGAAAGGAAGGAGGGAGGGACGTAAAGGGAGGGAAAAAGGGAGGGAAGGAGGGAAGGAAGGAGGGAGGGACGTGAAGGAAGGGAGGGAAGAAAGGAAGGAAGGAGGGACGTGAAGGGAGGGAAGAAGGAAGGGAAGGAGGGAAGGAAGGAGGGACGTGAAGGAGGGACGTGAAGGACGGACGTGAAGGAGGGACGTGAAGGAGGGACGTGAAGGCGGGACGTGAAGGAGGGACTTTTTTAACTACCAGTTTTAGGAACAGGAAACTGTTACCCTTCAAGGAGGAGATCAACTTCTTACTGTAGCTTCTTACACATGACTGGTGTGTTGTCTTACACATGACTGGTATGTTGTCTTACACATGACTGGTGTGTTGTCTTACACATGACTGGTGTGTTGTCTTACACATGACTGGTGTGTTGTCTTACACATGACTGGTGTGTTGTCTTACCATGACTGGTGTGTTGTCTTACACATGACTGGGGTGTTGTCTTACACATGACTGGTGTGTTGTCTTACACATGACTGGTGTGTTGTCTTACACATGACTGGTGTGTTGTCTTACACATGACTGGTGTGTTGTCTTACACATGACTGGTGTGTTGTCTTACACATGACTGGTGGTTGTCTTACACTGACTGGTGTGTTGTCTTAAAACATGACTGGTGTGTTGTCTTACACATGACTGGTGTGTTGTCTTACACATGACTGGTGTGTTGTCTTACACATGACTGGTGTGTTGTCTTACACATGACTGGTGTGTTGTCTTACACATGACTAGTGTGTGTTCTTACACATGACTGGTGTGTATGTCTTACACATGACTGGTGTGTTTTTCTTACACATGACTAGTGTGTTGTCTTACACATGACTGGTGTGTTGTCTTACACATGACTGGTGTGTTGTCTTACACATGACTGGTGTGTTGTCTTACACATGACTGGTGTGTTGTCTTACACATGACTAGTGTGTTGTCTTACACATGACTGGTGTTGTTGTCTTACACATGACTGGTGTGTTGTCTTACACATGACTGGTGTGTTGTCTTACACATGACTGGTGTGTTGTCTTACACATGACTGGTGTGTTGTCTTACACATGACTGGTTGTGTTGTCTTACACATGACTGGTGTGTTGTCTTACACATGACTGGTGTGTTGTCTTACACATGACTAGTGTGTTGTCTTACACATGACTGGTGTGTTTGTCTTACACATGACTGGTGTGTTGTCTTACACATGACTGGTGTGTTTGTCTTACACATGACTAGTGTGTTGTCTTACACATGACTGGTGTGTGTCTTACACATGACTAGTGTGTTGTCTTACACATGACTAGTGTGTTGTCTTACACATGACTGGTGTGTTGTCTACACTGACTGGTGTGTTGTCTTAAAACATGACTGGTGGGGGTTGTCTTACACATGACTAGTGTGTTGTCTTACACATGACTAGTGTGTTGTCTTACACATGACTGGTGTGTTGTCTTACACTTGACTGGTGTGTTGTCTTACACATGACTGGTGTGTTGTTGTACACATGACTATGTGTTGTCTTACACATGACTAGTGTGTTGTCTTACACTTGACTGGTGTGTTGTCTTACACATGACTGGTGTGTTGTCTTACACATGACTGGTGTGTTGTCTTACACATGACTGGTGTGTTGTCTTACACATGACTGGTGTGTTGTCTTACACATGACTGGTGTGGTTGTCTTACACATGACTGGTGTGTTGTCTTACACATGACTGGTGTGTTGTCTTACACATGACTGGTGTGTTGTCTTACACATGACTAGTGTGTTGTCTTACACATGACTGGTGTGTTGTCTTACACTTGACTGGTGTGTTGTCTTACACATGACTGGTGTGTTGTCTTACACATGACTGGTGTGTTGTCTTACACATGACTGGTGTGTTGTCTTACACATGACTTTGGTGTGTTGTCTTACACATGACTGGTGTGTTGTCTTACACATGACTGGTGTGTTGTCTTACACATGACTGGTGTGTTGTCTTACACATGACTGGTGTGTTGTCTTACACATGACTGGTGTGTTGTCTTACACATGACTGGTGTGTTGTCTTACACTTGACTGGTGTGTTGTCTTACACATGACTAGTGTGTTGTCTTACACATGACTGGTGTGTTGTCTTACACATGACTGGTGTGTCTTACACATGACTGGTGTGTTGTCTTACACATGACTGGTGTGTCTTACACATGACTGGTGTGTTGTCTTACACATGACTGGTGTGTTGTCTTACACATGACTGGTGTGTTGTCTTACACATGACTGGTGTGTCTTACACATGACTGGTGTGTCTTACACATGACTGGTATGTTGTCTTACACATGACTGGTGTGTTGTCTTACACATGACTGGTGTGTTGTCTTACACATGACTGGTGTGTCTTACACATGACTGGTGTGTTGTCTTACACATGACTGGTGTGTTGTCTTACACATGACTGGTATGTTGTCTTACACATGACTGGTATGTTGTCTTACACATGACTGGTGTGTTGTCTTACACATGACTGGTGTGTTGTCTTACACATGACTGGTGTGTTGTCTTACACATGACTGGTGTGTTGTCTTACACATGACTGGTGTGTTGTCTTACACATGACTGGTGTGTTGTCTTACACATGACTGGTGTGTTATCTTACACATGACTGGTGTGTTATCTTACACATGACTGGTGTGTCTTACACATGACTGGTGTGTTGTTTCGGGGGTCATGTGGAGGGAACTGGAGGAGGCAGGTGAGAGGAAGTTTAGAGACTGGGGAGTGAGCTGGAGGTTGGGGAATGAGCTCAGAGGCTTGGAAGTGAGCTCAGAGGTTGGAGAGTGAGCTGAGAGGCTGGGAAATGAGCTGAGAGGCTGGAAAGTGTGCTGAGGGGTTGGGAAGTGAGCTGAGAGGCTGGGGAGTGAGCTGAGAGGCTTCGGAGTGAGCTGAGAGGCTAGGGAGTGAGCTGAGAGGTTGAGGAGTAAGCTGAGAGGCTGGGGAGTGAGCTGAGAGGCTGGAGATTGTGCTGAGAGGCTAGGGAGTGACTTGTGAGGTTGGAAAGTGAGCTGAGAGGCTGGGGAGTGAACTGAGAGGCTACGGAGTGAGCTGAGAGGTTGGGGAGTGAGCTGAGAGGCTGGGGAGTGAGTTGAGAGGCTGGGGAGTGAGCTGAGAGGCTAGGGAGTGATTTGAGAGGTTGCAAAGTGAGCTGAGAGGCTGGGAGTGAGCTGAGAGGCTACGGAGTGGCTTAGAGTTGGGAGTGAGCTGAGAGGCTGGGGAGTGAGCTGAGAGGCTGGGGAGTGAGCTGAGAGGCTAGGGAGTGAGCTGAGAGGCTGGGAGTGAGCTGAGAGGCTGGGGAGTGAGCTGAGAGGCTGGGGAGTGAGCTGAGAGGCTGGGGAGTGAGCTGAGAGGCTGGGGATTGAGCTGAGAGGCTGGGGAGTGAGCTGAGAGGCTGGGGAGTGAGCTGAGAGGCTGGGAGTGAGCTGAGGGCTGGGAGTGAGCTGAGAGGCTGGGGAGTGAGCTGAGAGGCTGGGGAGTGAGCTGAGAGGCTGGGGAGTGAGCTGAGAGGCTGGGGAGTGAGCTGAGAGGCTGGGGAGTGAGCTGAGAGGCTGAGGAGTGAGCTGAGAGGCTGGGAGTGAGCTGAGAGCTGGGGAGTGAGCTGAGAGGCTGGGAGTGAGCTGAGAGGCTGGGAGTGAGCTGAGAGGCTGGGGATGAGCTGAGAGGCTGGGGAGTGAGCTGAGAGGCTGGGGATGAGCTGAGAGGCTGAGAGTGTGCTGAGAGGTTGGAAAGTGAGCTGAGAGGCTGGGGAGTGAGCTGAGAGGCTGGGAGTGAGCTGAGAGACTGGGGAGTGAGCTGAAAGGCTGGGGAGTGAGCTGAGAGACTGGGGAGTGAGCTGAGAGACTGGGGAGTGAGCTGAGAGGCTGGGGAGTGAGCTGAGAGACTGGGGAGTGAGCTGAGAGACTGGGGAGTGAGCTGAGAGGCTGGGGAGTGAGCTGAGAGACTGGGGAGTGAGCTGAGAGACTGGGGAATGAGCTGAGAGGCTGGGGAGTGAGCTGAGAGGCTGGGGAGTGAGCTGAGAGGCTGGAGAGTGTGCTGAGAGGTTGGAAAGTGAGCTGAGAGGCTGGGGAGTGACCTGAGAGGCTGGGGAGTGAGCTGAGAGACTGGGGAGTGAGCTGAAAGGCTGGGGAGTGAGCTGAGAGACTGGGGAGTGAGCTGAGAGACTGGGGAGTGAGCTGAGAGGCTGGGGAGTGAGCTGAGAGACTGGGAGTGAGCTGAGAGGCTGGGGAGTGAGCTGAGAGACTGGGGAGTGAGCTGAGAACTGGGGAGTGAGCTGAGAGGCTGGGGAGTGAGCTGAGAGACTGGGGAGTGAGCTGAGAGGCTGAGATAAGAAAAGATGTTTGCTGCTTTAATGATATCAGGTGAATGTAACTCACAAGGGAGATGACAGCGATGGTGGTAGCGGTGATGATGGTGGGTGTGGTGATTGTTGTAGTGGTGGTGGTGGTGGTGGGTGTGGTTGATTGTAGTAGTGGTGGTGTGGTGGGTGTGGTGATAGTAGTAGTGGTGTTGGGGGTGGTGATAGTAGTAGTGGTGGTGGGTGTGGTGATAGTAGTAGTGGTGTTGGGGGTCTTGATTGTAGTAGTGATGGTGGTGGTGGTGATGCGTGTTGTAATAGTAGTGGTGGTGGGTGTGGTGATAGTAGTAGTGGGTGATGGTGGTGGTGATGGTGTGGTAATAGTAGTGGTGGTGGGTGTGGTGATAGTAGTGGTGGTAGGTGTGGTGATAGTAGTAATGGTGATGGTGGTGGTGATGGGTGTGTAATAGTAGTGGTGGTGGGTGTGGTGATAGTAGTAATGGTGGTGGTGGTGATGGGTGTGGTGATAGTAGTGGTGTTGGTGTGGGTTGTGGTGATTGTAGTAGTGATGGTGGTGGTGGTGATGGGTGTGGTGATAGTAGTAGTGTGGTTGGTGTGGTGATAGTAGTAGTGGTGGTGGTAGTGGGTGTGGTGATTGTAGTAGTGATGGGTGGTGATGGTGGTGATGGTGGTGGTGATGGGTGTGGTGATAAATGGTGGTGGTGTGGTGTGTGATGATTGTAGTAGTGGCGGTTGTGTAATGGGTGTGGTGATAGTGATGGTGGTGGGTATGGTGGTGGGTATGGTGGTGGTGGAGATAGTAGTGGTGATGGTTATAACGGATGTGGGGTGGTTATAGTGAGGGTAGGGGTGATAATATTGGGGGTTGTGATTGTGGTGGAGGACTGGGTGGATAATGAGAACCTGCAAAACAAGATATATAAACCCAGTGGTGACACCCTCCAAATCGCTAGTGCTCTCGCACTGATGTTGACGGCCGCGTTCAGAGCAGGGGAAATATCAGAGCTGGAACAGATACAGAGATTATTTATAGCAAGCGTAGAGCCAATAAAGTATTTAAATTACTGGGAACGCCTTAAAGCCTTGAATATGTACTCAGTGGAGTGAAGGAGAGAGAGATACATGATAATATATACCTGGAATGTACTCGAGGGCCTGGTCCCCAATCTGCACACTGCCATAACAACACACTGGAGTGAGAGATATGGGAGGGAGTGCAAAATAAACCCAGTGAAGTGCGTGGGTGCGGTGGGGACAATAAGGGAACACTGTATCAACATTCCGGGTCCCAGACTATTCATCTTACCAGAAGATATTAGAAATACTACTTGGACAAGTGTAGAAGTCTTCAAGGGGAAACTGGACAAGTATTTTCACCAGGTGGCAGAACAACCAGGCTGTGACTGATATGTGGTGCAGCGGGCCTCCAGCAGCAACAGCCTGGTTGACCAGGCAAACATCAGAGGAACCTGGCCCATGAGTAGAAAAGCTCTCGGAACTCATCAAAAGTAAAGGTAAGGTGGTGATGATGGTGGAGATGGTGATAGTGGGGGGGGGTGATAGTGGTTGTGGGGTGGTGATAGTGGTTGTGGGGTGGTGATAGTGGTTGTGGGGGTGGTGATAGTGGTTGTGGGGTGGTGATAGTGGGGGATGATTATAGTGGCTGTGGGTGTGGTGATAGTGGTTGTGGGTGTGATTATAGTGGTTGTGGGGGTAGTGATAGTGGTTGTGGGGTGGTGATAGTGGGGGGTGGTTATAGTGGTTGTGGGGGTGGTGAGAGTGGTTGTGGGTGTGGTTATAGTGGTTGTGGGGGTGGTGATAGTGGGGAGTGGTTATAGTGGTTGTGGGTGTGGTTATAGTGGTTGTGGGGGTGGTTATAGTGGTTGTGGGGGTGGTTATAGTGGTTGTGGAGTGGTGATAGTGGTTGTGGGTGTGGTTATAGTGGTTATGGGGGTGGTTATAGTGGTTGTGGAGTGGTGATAGGGGTTGTGGGTGTGGTTATAGTGGTTGTGGGGTGGTGATAGTGGGGAGTGGTTATATTGGTTGTGGGTGTGGTGATAGTGGTTTTGGGTGTGGTTATTTGGTTGTGGGGGGGGTGATAGTGGTTGTGGGGGTGGTGATTGTGGTTATTACAAACACAGGTCTCTGTTACCTGGTCGTAACATAGTTGGTCACAGAATAACACAGATAAAGCTAAACACTGAGGGAAATTTGCGTGTGTGTGTATATACTCTCATATTTCTACCTTTAATATTTACAACATTTACCTAGTGAAGAAGAGAGCAGCCCTTTAACTCTGTCTCGTGACTGGTAGTCACGAGACAGAGTTAAAGGGCTGAGCTCGCTCGCTACTATTGGCTCAAATTCATAGAGGGACACCAGTATGTGTAATCAGCAAGCTAGTGAGAGACTGTCCTCCAGGCCAAAGGGTAACTATAATGTTAGGTATATTAGAGGTTAAGCCACTCACCTGGAATCTACCTGGAGGGCGTTCCGGGGGTCAGTGCCCCTGCGGCCAAGAACAAGGTTCATAGTAGATCACGGCTTGATCAACCAGGCTGTTACTGCTGGCAGCACTTAGTCCAGCGTACAAACCAGAGCCCTGCTGATCGAGTACTGACCTTAGGAATCTGTCCGCTCCCTCTTGAAGACACCCAGGGGTTTATTGGTAATCCTCCTTATGTATGCTGTGAGGCAGTTGAACAGTCTTGGGCCCCTGACACTTACTGTATTTTCTCTGAGTATTGCTGCACCGTCAACCCGGATGTAAACAGGCAGCCATTTACAGCACAGTTGGAGGCGTCAACAACTGTGCATACCTTAACTGCCAGCCTGGTTCATTGTACAGGAAATGTATGAGGTGGTTATTCTGAACACTGTGAGGTTATTCTGAACACTGTGAGGTTATTCTGAACACTGTGAGGTTATACTGAACACTGTGAGGTTATTCTGAACACTGTGAGGTTATTCTGAACACTGTGAGGTTATACTGAACACTGTGAGGTTATTCTGAACACTGTGAGGTTATTCTGAACACTGTGAGGTTATACTGAACACTGTGAGGTTATACTGAACACTGTGAGGTTACTCTGAACACTGTGAGGCTATTCTGAACACTGTGAGGTTATTCTGAAACTGTGGAGGTTATTCTGAACACTGTGAGGTTATTACTGAACACTGTGAGGTTATTCTGAACACTGTGAGGTTATTCTGAACACTGTGAGGTTATTCTGAACACTGTGAGGTTACACTGAACACTGTGAGGTTACTTGAACACGTGAGGTTACACTGAACTGTGAGGTTATTCTGAACACTGTGGGGGTTATTCTGAACAAATGTGAGGTATTCTGAACACTGTGAGGTTACACTGAACACTGTGAGGTTATTCTGAACACTGTGAGGTTATTCTGAACACTGTGAGGTTACACTGAACACTGTGAGGTTACACTGAACAATGTGAGGTTACTGAACACTGTGAGGTTACTCTGAACACTGTGAGGTTACACTGAATACTGTGAGGTTGCACTGAACACTGTGAGGTTACACTGAACACTGAAGTTACGCTGAACACTGTGAGGTTACACTGAACACTGAGGTTACGCTGAACACTGTGAGGTTACACTGAACACTGCGAGGTTACACTGAGCAATGTGAGGTTACAATGAATACTGTGAGGTTACTCTGAACACTGTGATGTTACACTGAATACTGTGCGGTTGCACTGAACACTGCGAGGTTACACTGAACACTGTGAGGTTATACTGTACACTGTGAGGTTACACTGAACACTGTGAGGTTACACTGAACACTGTGAGGTTACACTGAACACTGTGAGGTTACACTAAACACTGTGAGGTTACACTAAACACTGTGAGGTTACACTAAACAGTGAGGTTACACTGAACACTGTGAGGTTACATTGAGCAATGTGAAGTTGCACTAAACACTGTGAGGTTACACTAAACACTGTGAGGTTACATAAACACTGTGAGTTACACTAAACACTGTGAGGTTACACTAAACACTGTGAGGTTACACTAAACACTGTGAGGTTACACTAAACACTGTGAGGTTACACTAAACACTGTGAGGTTACACTAAACACTGTGAGGTTACACTAAACACTGTGAGGTTTACACTGAAACACTTTTGAGGTTACACTGAACACTGTGAGGTTACACTGAACACTGTGAGGTTACACTGAAACACTGTGAGGTTACACTGAACACTGTGAGGTTACACTGAAAAACTGTTTAGGGTTTTCACTGAACACTGTGAGGTTACACTGAACACTGTGAGGTTACACTGAACACTGTGAGGTTACACTGAACACTGTGAGGTTACACTGAACACTGTGAGGTTACACTGAACACTGTGAGGTTACACTGAACATTCCACCTGTACTGAAGATTTCCATGAGATCTTCATCTTTCTCAGAGTTTTTTTTAGGCCTATGGTGGCAACAGTAGGCTCATACATGGGTATATATATTCATGGGTAGATGAGAATGAGCATCATGCAACTTACCAGCACCGTGGCAGTGCACCAGGACCTTCACCGGAAACTGAACCCTTTCACCCGGAAACTGAACCCTTTCACCCGGAAACTGAACCCCTTCACCCGGAAACTGAACCCTTTCACCCGGAAACTGAACCCTTTCACCCGGAAACTGAAACTCTTCATCGGAAACTAGCCTTTCACCCAGGAAACTGAAAATCTTCATCCGGAAACTGAAAACCCCTTTCACCGGAAACTGAACCCTTTCCCGGAAACTGAAACCCTTTCACCCGGAAACTGAAACTCTTCATCCGGAAACTGAACCCTTTTCACCCGGAAACTGAAACTCTTCATCCGGAAAACTGAACCCATTAACCGGAAACTGAAACTCTTCATCCGGAAAACTGAACCTTTCACCGGAAACTGAAACTCTTCATCCGGAAACTGAACCCTTCACCCGGAAACTGAAACTCTTCACCGGAAACTGAACCCCTTTCACCCGGGAAACTGAACCCTTTCACCCGGAAACTGAACCCTTTCACCCGGAAACTGAACCCTTTCACCCGGAAACTGAACCCTTTCACCCGGAAACTGAAACTCTTCACCCGGAAACTGAACCCTTTCACCCGGAAACTGAAACTCTTCATCCGGAAACTGAACCCTTTCACCAGGAAACTGAAACTCTTCATCCGGAAAAATGAAGCCCTTTTCACCCGGAAACTGAAACTCTTCATCCGGAAACTGAACCCTTTCACCGGAAACTGAAACTCTTCATCCGGAAACTGAACCCTTTCACCCGGAAACTGAAACTCTTCATCCGGAAACTGAACCCTTTCACCCGGAAACTGAAACTCTTCATCCGGAAACTGAGCACTTTCACCAGGAAACTGAACCCTTTCACCCGGGAACTGAACCTCTTCACCAGGAAACTAAACCCTTCATCCCCGGAAACTGAACCCTTCATCCGGAAAACTGAACCCTTTCACCCCGGAAATGAACCATTCACCGGAACTGAACCCTTCACCCAGGAAAACTAAACCCTTTCACCCGGAAACTGAACCCTTTCACCCGGAAACTGAACCCTTTCACCCGGAAACTGAACCCTTTCACCCGGAAACTGAACCCTTTCACCCGGAAACTGAACTCCTTCATCCGGAAACTGAACCCTTTCACCCGGAAACTGAACTCTTTCACCCGGAAACTGATCCCTTTCACCCGGAAACTGAACCCCTTCACCTGGAAACTGAACCATTTCACCCGGGAACTGAACCTCTTCACCAGGAAACTAAACCCTTTCACCCGGAAACTGAACCCTTTCACCCGGAAACTGAACTCTTTCACCCGGAAACTGAACCCTTTCACCCGGAAACTGAACCCCTTCATCCGGAAACTGAACCCTTTCACCCGGAAACTGAACCCTTTCACCCGGAAACTGTTCCCTTTCACCCGGAAGCTGAACCCCTTCACCCGGAAACTGAACCATTTCACCCGGGAACTGAACCTCTTCACCAGGAAACTAAACCCTTTCACCCGGAAACTGAACCCCTTCATCCGGAAACTGAACCCTTTCACCCGGAACTGAACATTCACCGGGAAGAACCTCTTCCCCCAGGAAACTAAACCCTTTCACCCGGAAACTGAACCCTTTCACCCGGAAACTGAACCCTTTCACCCGGAAACTGAACCCTTTCACCCGGAAACTGAACCCCTTCATCCGGAAACTGAACCCTTTCACCCGGAAACTGAACCCTTTCACCCGGAAACTGAACCCCTTCATCCGGAAACTGAACTCTTTCACCCGGAAACTGAACCCTTTCACCAGGAAACTGAACCCTTTCACCCGGAAACTGATCCCTTTCACCCGGAAACTGAACCCCTTCACCCGGAAACTGAACCCTTTCACCCGGAAACTGAACCCTTTCACCCTGAAACTGAACCTTTCACCGGAAATTGAACCCTTTCACCTGGAAATTGAACCCCTTTCACCCGGAAACTGAACCCTTTCACCTGGAAGTTGAACACTTTCACCCGGAAACTGAACCCTTTCACCCTGAAACTGAACCCTTTCTCCCGGAAATTGAACCCTTTCACCTGGAAATTGAACCCCTTTCACCCGGAAACTGAACCCTTTCACCCGGAAATTGAACCCTTTCACCTGGAAATTGAACCCTTTCACCGGGAAACTGAATCCTTTCACCCGGAAAATGAACCCTTTCACCCTGAAATTGAACCCTTTCACCCGGAAACTGAACCCTTTCACCTAGAAATTGAACCCTTTCACCCGGAAACTGAACCCTTTCACCTAGAAATTGAACCCTTTCATCCGGAAACTAACCCTTTCACCGGAAACTGAACCCTTTCACCGGAAACTGAACCTTTCGCCCGGAAACTGAACCCTTTCATCCAGAAATTGAACCTTTTCACACGCAAACTGAACCCTTTCACCCGGAAATTGAACGTTTTCACCCGGAAACTGAACCCTTTCACCCGGAAATTGAACCCCTTTCACCCGGAAACTGAACCCTTTCACCCGGAAATTGAACTCTTTCACCTGGAAATTGAACCCTTTCACCGGGAAACTGAATCTTTTCACCCGGAAACTGAACCCTTTCACCCTGAAATTGAACCCTTTCACACGGAAACTGAACCCTTTCACCTGGAAATTGAACCCTTTCACCCGGAAACTGAACTTTTTCACCCGGAAATTGAACCCTTTCACCCGGAAACTGAACGCTTTCACCCGGAAACTGAACCCTTTCACCCAGAAATGAACTTAACTGAAACAAACCTTTCACCCGGAAAATTGAACCTTTCACCGGAAACTGAAACCCTTTCACCCGGAAATTGAACCCTTTCACCCGGAAACTGAACCCTTTCACCCGGAAATTGAACCATTTCACCCAGAAATTTAACCTTTTCACACGCAAACTGAACCCTTTCACCCGGAAATTGAACCCTTTCACCCGGAAACTGAACCCTTTCACCGGGAAACTGAATCTTTTCACCCGGAAACTGAACCCTTTCACCCTGAAATTGAACCCTTTCACACGGAAACTGAACCCTTTCACCTGGAAATTGAACCCTTTCACCCGGAAACTGAACTTTTTCACCCGGAAATTGAACCCTTTCACCCGGAAACTGAACGCTTTCACCCGGAAACTGAATCCTTTCACCCAGAAATTGAACCTTTTCACACGAAAACTGAACCCTTTCACCCGGAAATTGAACCTTTTCACCCGGAAACTGAACCCTTTCACCCGGAAATTGAACCCTTTCACCCGGAAACTGAACCCTTTCACCCGGAAATTGAACCATTTCACCCAGAAATTTAACCTTTTCACACGCAAACTGAACCCTTTCACCCGGAAATTGAACCCTTTCACCCGGAAACTGAATCCTTTCACTCGGAAATTGAACCCTTTCACCCGGAAACTGAACCCTTTCGCCCGGAAATTGAACCCTTCACCTTTGCTGTCGAGAATATCAGCTACCTTTGATTAGTTCCGAGAATATTTCTACTCCCGGAGCCCGGCCAGGCTCGTCTGGCGCTTGCCTGGTTAACCAGGCTGTTGCTGCTGGTGGCCCGATATAGTGGTTTTTATTAAATAACGTTAGGGACCTGGAGGGTGTTCCGGAAGTCAACCCCCCCTCGGCCCGGTCCTCGATCAGGCCTCACGTTGGCTCAGGGCCTGATCAACCAGGTTGTTTCTGCTGGCCGCACGTGTTTCCCTCTCACATTCCATCTCACAGGATGGACATCGTGCATCGTTAGGTTAGGTTAGGTTAGGTTAGGTTAGGATAGGTTAGGCTAGGCTAGGTTAGGCTATGTTAGGCTAGGTTAGGTTAGGTTAGGCTAGGTTAGGCTAGGTTAGGTTAGGTTAGGTTAGATTAGGTTATGCTAGGTTAGGTTAGGTTAGGTTAGGCTAGGTTAGGTTAGGTTAGGTTAGGTTAGGTTAGGCTAGGTTAGGCTAGGTTAGGTTAGGTTAGGTTATGCTAGGTTAGGTTAGGTTAGGTTAGGTTAGGTTAGGTTAGGTTAGGCTAGGTTAGGTTAGGTTAGGTTAGGTTAGGTTAGGTTAGGTTAGGTTAGGCTAGGTTAGGTTAGGTTAGGTTAGGTTAGGCTAGGTTAGGTTAGGTTAGGTTAGGTTAGGCTAGGTTAGGTTAGGCTAGGTTAGGTTAGGCTAGGTTAGGTTAGGTTAGGTTAGGTTAGGTTAGGTTAGGCTAGGTTAGGTTAGGCTAGGTTAGGTTAGGCTAGGTTAGGTAATGTGTCAGTCTGAGAAGGGTGATTTTATAAAGCCATCGAAGATATCGTTAAGTGTCTAGCAGCTAAACGACTCACGAAATCGTAATGACACGACTACAAACAAACCATATCACGGGTGGGGATAGAACCCGCGGTCAGAGTGTCATAAAACTCCAGACCGACGAGTTAGCCACTGTGCCAGCTGGCTACAATCAGAGTCATCCAACTAGGTATATTTATTCATCACAGGAAGGTTAGCTGGATGAATCTTATTGTAGCCAGCTGGCCCAGTGGCTAGCGCGTCGGTCTGGAGTTTTATGACTCTCTGACCGCGGGTTCTATCCCCACCCGTGGTATGGTCTGTCTAGCTGAAGTTCGGTAACTGTGCTAGCTAATATTGCTTTAGAGTTTGTGTTAATGCTGAGAGAGAAGGAGGAGGAAGAAGAGGAGGAGGAGTAGGAAGAAGAAGAGGAAGAGGAGGAGGACGAAAAAGAGGAGGAGTAGGAGGAAGAAGAGGAGGAGGAGGAGGAGTAGGAGGAGAAGGTAAGAATTCAATCCTAATGTGGTGGGGGGAGAGGGTTCACACTGCAGGTAATGGTGGGTTGCTGAGAGGGGGAAGGTGGGGGGTGGGAGGAGAAAAAGAGCAAGGGTCATGTGGTTGGAAGGAGAGGAGGAGGAGGAAGGGAAGAGGGAGGGAGAGAGGAAGGGGGTTGATGAGAGGGAGGCAGCTGGTAACGACTGAGGAAAGGGAGACGAGAGAAAGAGATAAATTACTGTCGGGAGGAAGAGAAGAGATGGGCGGGGAGATGACGGGTGTGTGGAGACTCATCTTGTTCTCACACACGGGGCCAGGAGCTGTGAATCAACCCCTGCAACCACAAATAGGCGAGTACAGTCTTCCTGTTGACAGTTGGAGCAGTGCCCCCCACGACCCCGGGCTCTCAACACGTGTGAGTCAAGTTAATAGTCCAAATTGGGCCGAAATGTTGTCATATTTCTGTTATTCATTTTTTCTCTTCAAGGGAGAGTGGTGGAAATTGTTATTATGGAAATCATGGTGAAGTGCTAAATCCGTAGGGGTCAAAGCACCTACCACAGCGTATGTTCAGTGGAACAAGGCATCCACCACAGCGTAGGTTCAGTGGATCAAGGCACCCACCACAGCGTAAGTTCAGTGGAACAAGGCATCCACCACAGCGTAGATTCAGTGGAACAAGGCACCCACCACAGCGTAGGTTCAGTGGATCAAGGCACCCACCAGAGCGTAAGTTCAGTGGAACAAGGCACCCACCACAGCGTAGGTTCAGTGGATCAAGGCCCCTGAAGCAACACCACCGCGAAAATTTGCATACGCTCTCGGGTTGATTTTTGATGGACGGCGAAACTCTGCTAAGAACAGCCGTAAATCGCAAATTTTATTGCTCACTGGTTGAGGAGATAAGCGATATAACGGGCGATATGATAGATACTTGCCCAATAGTCTGCGGTTAATTAGAGGTACTTGGTTAATCACATGCCCTCATCGCTGGATCCCTTTATGAATCACTAGGGACGTCAGATTATGCATCACGAATTCCTGGTGATGGAAATTGTTGGGGTTGAGGTGGGCGGCGCAGCCTCAAGCACACCACAACCAAATTGACTTAATCAATTACTCCATTCTGCATTGTAATTTTTAGAGACAACGAGTGTGTGAGTCGAGTGTTGTGATCCAGTTACCTTCAGCATTGTAGTCGACAGTTATTGTCTGGGGATATTAACAGTTAAGAGGCACATAAGTTACCTCGTCTTGTTATAACATATGATGAATGATTTTGAAAATCTACAGTTTGAAGAATTGAGACACTTATGCAACATATGACCTCCTGCTTCGACTCACCTGACTGCAGTATATAAGCCACCTCTCCGGCCATATGCTGTACTTCCTACAAGAGTGATGGACTGAACACATCGATTCCACAGGCAACTAGAGCTGATATCCCCTCCAGAAGAGGACCCAGAGATGACTGCGGCCACACTAGTGTACCATGGAGTCAACGAACCAGACAAGCTGTTGCCCGTAATAACGACATATCCTCCTCCTCGCTAGTGTCCACAGTTAGGAGTACATACAGTGTTGTCGCTTATGAGATGCACCAGATGAACTGACCAGAAGAGTGCTTGAGCAGCATTGTAGAAACCTTTCTCCCTCATTGCTCATTACTCTAAAATTTGTTCATGATTGCAGCCATGTATACACGTAAGTAACCATTCTTACAGTATTCATTACCTTTGTAACTTGTGAGTTCATTACCTTTGTAACTTGTGAGTTCATTACCTTGTACCTAGTTCAGCCATCAAAACTTTGGAGCCCGGTCCCTGGACCCATTGTGTACCTCTGTAATCTGTAAATACCTTTGTAACTTGTCATGATTGTGACTAGACCTACCTGGAGTTCATTACCTTTGTAAATTGTGAATTCATTACCTCTGTAACTTGCTCAGCTATCAAAACTTTGAGGCCCAGTCCCTGGACCCATTATGTACCTCTGTAATCTTTTGACTACCGCCCACTGGATGGGTATGTGGTGCATAATAAACATATTAAACTAACCTCGGGAGCCAGAGACGGGTCATCGCAAGATTGAGACCCGTGCCAGGACTACGGTCTCGGCGAACATTATACATACATACATCGATTCCAGGTTGAGGGACTGATAACCTCAAACTCCTCCTCTCCTTACCCATTTCTACTTTGTATAGAACATTAAAATGGTATAAAATACCGACAGGTTGTTAGGTAAGACACATATGCAACAGTTGGGTATCTTTATTTCGAAACGTTTCGCCTACACAGTAGGCTTCTTCAGTCGAGTACAGAAAAGCTGATAGAAGCAGAAGAGTCTTGAAAACGATGTAATCAGTCCATCACCCGTGAAGTTTGGAGGTGGTCAGTCCCTCAGTCTGGAGAAGAGTATTGTTCCATAGTCTGAAACAATATGGAGTTGAAGTGACAGGATGGAGCCTTATATAGCGCCAGGAGGTGAGACGTAGGTCACTAGTAGAAGTAAGAACGTAGACGTTGGGAGGTCAGGTCCCTCTCAAATCCAGCCGTTCTCACTAGTAGAGGTTGTCGAAGTTGATTTCAGATTTGTACCAAGATACCCTTGTGTTGCAGTGTCTGACAGAGTGAACATTTCTTCAATAAAGATTCCCATATGTTGCATAAGTGTTTCAGTTCTTCCAATAACATGTTCATTTTTCACCTATAATCTACCTTGTCCGTGATTACTATCGCATTTACTTTGTTTCGTAAGGTGAAGTCCGGGATCTTTCCTTAATTCATTGTATAACTTAACAAATCTTGGAAGACAATGGCATAACTTAACAAATCCTTGAGGACAAATGTGTTGCAGAGGTCTGATCACAGCTCAGGCCTCTACAACACAAGTATCCTCAAACATTTGTTAAGTTATACCATGAATTAAGGAAAGATCCTGGACTTCACTTTACGAAACAGACATAGTAATTGTGATAGTAAATATGGACAAGGTAGATTATAGTGGAAAAATAAACATGCTATTAGAAGACGGGGGACTTACGTGCCTCTTAACCAGCGATTAGGAGAGGAATTTGATACTGGCTGAGGACACACGGGAACGTCTGCTTACCTGGAGTCTACCTGAGGGGGGTCCGGGGGTCATCGCCCCCCCGTGGCCTAGTCTTTGACCAGGCCTCCCGGTGGATCAGGTCCTCATCAACCAGGCTGTTACTTTCGTCTAAAATTTCGTCTAAAATTTAGGTTAGGTGGGTTTGTCGGGCAGTTGTTAAGGCTGTCTTGGTCTTCTAACTTCATGTTGTCCAGTCGTGTTGACGTTTGTCTCGATGATTGTAGTCAGGTATTTCTTGTACCAGACTCGTTCCACATGCTCATTGGATCTTACGTAGCGATAATTATTTATAAGATATCAACGTCTAATGATTTTTTGAACAATTTCTATATATATCTATTTAATGTGAATATTGATTTAGGATTATACAGATTAGAATCATTTATAATTAATAAAATTTGGGAGGAATATAAATTATGTTTGACAAGTCCTTGACCATCCCACCCGCATCATAATGGGACGGGTGTATTGTCGGACATGACTGTGAGGTGACATGTCAGCCTTATATAGCGTTCTGTTGTTCTATTATTATTATTGTTACCGGTCCTTGATAATGTCAGAAGTCACGAAAGCGCTTGGAATTTCACTATTTTTTCCACAGTGCTTGTTTTGCATACATTTCCATGTTTAGTTTGGGTCCAGAGCTTCCATCTGTGACTCCATGGTCTAGGCTAGGGCATTCCCATATTAAAGTACAAACATAAGAATGGAGAACACTGCAGCAGGCCTACTGGCCCATACTAGGCAGACCCTACATACACCTGACAGATCACTTTGTGTACCTAGCTGGACCAGGAGATATGAATCTACCCCTGCAAGCACAAACAGGTAATTACGTGTTTGTGGTTGCATTTAACACATCTGTCAGACACTGCAGCATCATGGGATCTTGATACAAAGAATTCTTCAGTACTCGTCCAACCTTTGGACAAAGACCTACTTACACTGTGATCCCGCTTCCTGCTACAGTATATAAGTCACTTCTCCGGCCATATGCTGTACTTTCTACAAGAGTGATGGACTGAACACATCTGTTCCAAGCTGAGGGACTGATTACCTCAACCTCCTCCTCTCCTTACCCGTTTCTGCTTTGTATTGGAGTGATGAAGCCACTGTGTGGCGAAACGTTTCCTTAATAATGATATCCATATGTTTCGTAAGTGTCTCAATCTTCATCTCGTTAAATCCCTGGGCTAAGAAGTCTGTGGACCCAGACTACTCGACTGCTAGATTGCTGAGTGAATGTGCTGACCAGCTAGCGTCACCTCTCATTCGCATCTCTGAACAGCAATAACCGTGCCATAATCAGCGAACTACAGACAGGTTTCGTTCCTGACGTCACTGAAAAAGACGATAATCTTACGGTAAATGACAGTTTTTTTTTTAATATCTCTCGCTTCTTCACGACCGTAAAAACGGCTTCAGAAAATGTTATTCTGCAACTGATCTGCTAAACCTCAAAAGCTGATGAATCCAAGATCATTATGTGTAGTAGCACTGGACATTACATGGGGTCTTCGACAGGGTATGACTTTTGGCAAGACTGCAAGCACTTGGGGTGGTCTCTGGCTCTAAGCAACATCTACTGAGTAGTTCTCAGTAAGCAGAACCTACGTGTCACTCAGTCAGTGCCAATGCTCTTCAAAAAAAAAAAAAAAGCGTGATTGGTCCATTGTTATGGAATGCCTAATGACCTACTTCATCTCGTCCCACAGTCCCATGCCTATGCTGATGATTGCACTTTATTATGCATGTGACGAGATATCTGCCGCTCTCATGTCTTTTAATCACTAGTTTACAATTATATTAAGCTAGGGTAAACGATGGTAGGTTTCATTTGCTTCTGAGAAAGCACAATGACGATGGTCTTTTAACAGCATGATATACTAGGTCAGTGGTAAGTATGAACGAGTGTTAGAAGCTGGAGATAAGGTGGATATCCTACTGAACATCAAAATGGTATACAATACCGACAGGTTGGTAGGTAAGACACATAGGCAACAGTTAGGCAACTTTATTCCGAAACGTTTCGCCTACACAGTAGGCTTCTTCAGTCGAATACAGAAAGTAGGCAGGAACAGTAGAGATGTGAAGACGATGTAATCAGTCCATCACCCTTGAAGTCGTAGAATTTGAGGTTGTCAGTCCCTCGGCCTGGAGAAGTTCAGTTCCATAGTCAGGAACTATCTGAAGATCAAGCGACAGTGCGGAGACTTAAATACTGTCGGAAGGAGAGGTGCAGAGTAGTAGTAGTAGTAGTGAGAGTGTAGCCACTGAGAGGTCAGGTCCGTCTCAGATCCAACAGTTCTCACTTGAAAGGGTTGTCTAAGGCGTTTTCTGTACCAAGAGGCCATGTGTTGCAGTGTCTGACAAGATGAACATGAAAACGCCTTAGACAACCCTTTCAAGTGAGAACTGTTGGATCTGAGAGGGACCTGACCTCTCAGTGGCTACACTCTCGCTACTACTACTACTACTCTGCACCTCTCCTTCCGACAGTATTTAAGTCTCCGCACTGTCGCTTGATCTTCAGATAGTTCCTGACTATGGAACTGAACTTCTCCAGGCCGAGGGACTGACAACCTCAAATTCTACGACTTCAAGGGTGATGGACTGATTACATCGTCTTCACATCTCTACTGTTCCTGCCTACTTTCTGTATTCGACTGAAGAAGCCTACTGTGTAGGCGAAACGTTTCGGAATAAAGTTGCCTAACTGTTGCCTATGTGTCTTACCTACCAACCTGTCGGTATTGTATACCATTTTGATGTTCATCTTGTCAGACACTGCAACACATGGCCTCTTGGTACAGAAAACGCCTTAGAAAAACCCTTTCAAGTGAGAAAATGTTGGATCTGAGAGGAACCTGACCTCTCAGTGGCTACACTCTCACTACTACTACTACTACTCTGCACCTCTCCTTCCGACAGTATTTAAGTCTCCGCACTGTCGCTTGATCTTCAGATAGTTCCTGACTATGGAACTGAACTTCTCCAGGCCGAGGGACTGACAACCTCAAATTCTTCGACTTCAAGGGTGATGGACTGATTACATCGTCTTCACATCTCTACTGTTCCTGCCTACTTTCTGTATTCGACTGAAGAAGCCTACTGTGTAGGCGAAACGTTTCGGAATAAAGTTGCCTAACTGTTGCCTATGTGTCTTACCTACCAACCTGTCGGTATTGTATACCATTTTGATGTTCATCTTGTCAGACACTGCAACACATGGCCTCTTGGTACAGAAAACGCCTTAGACAACCCTTTCAAGTGAGAACTGTTGGATCTGAGAGGGACCTGACCTCTCAGTGGCTACACTGTCACTACTACTACTACTACTCTGCACCTCTCCCTTTCCCCAGTATTTAAGTCTCCGCACTGTCGCTTGATCTTCAGATAGTTCCTGACTATGGAACTGAACTTCTCCAGGCCGAGGGACTGACAACCTCAAATTCTACGACTTCAAGGGTGATGGACTGATTACATCGTCTTCACATCTCTACTGTTCCTGCCTACTTTCTGTATTCGACTGAAGAAGCCTACTGTGTAGGCGAAACGTTTCGGAATAAAGTTGCCTAACTGTTGCCTATGTGTCTTACCTGGATATCCTACTAGTGAAATTCAACTCCAAAATGTCTATGAAGAATCACGTGTTAAATCTTGCAAGTAAGGCAGTCAGAGTTAATAGCATTAAGGCGTATCACTTGCTTGCTTGACAGCAGAGGCTGCAAAACTCTGTACATAGCAAAAGTACGTTCTCACCTTGAGTATGTACCACTTTCTTGGATTGCCTGCCTCCCACCTTCCATTCCCGTGTCTCATATACGACTTCTGGACAAAATAGAGAGCCGTAAAGACAACTTAACTCTCACGTGGACCTATTTTCGTTAGAAATGTCATCTCATTTGAGTCTCGAACATCGTAGAGAGTATGAATGGCCTTACTGTTATACCCGAAGCCAGTGTAGTCAAGGTACCATACCTGGCTTCACTTCACGGTTAGCGAAAAGGCAGCTTTTATACTATAAGACGGGTAGGAAACAGTAACCATACTCTGGCTGTACCCTTCTCAAGAATATCACTTCATCTGCCATCATTCTTTTCAATAATGACTCGAGTTTGAAACATGTTCCAAAAGCGTTCAGATATTAACGAAATAAAGTCAAATGGCCAAATAGTTTTTTTTTTACCTCAAAGCTGGTTATTACCTCATCCTCTTCCTTATTTGTATGTAGCAGTGTTAGTAAATGATTTCTGGCTGTGTGAAATTGTCTCGTGTCGTCAGAGATTTTATCATCAGCAAAACATTTGTGTTTTAATCTGCCTCTTTTGTTGTGTTGTATTTCTTCCTGTATGTAGATTGAGAACTGCTTCATGTACTTACGTTACAGATAATGTTACGGAAGACTTTTAAATGTGCTGAGGTATGTAACAGCTCTTACCTAGTAAAGCAAGTCTAACACTGTAACAAGAGAGAGAGAGAGTGAGAGGAGAGAGAGAGAGAGAGAGGAGAGAGGAGAGAAGAGAGAGAGAGAGAGAGAGAGAGAGAGAGAGAGAGAGAGAGAGAGAGAGAGAGAGAGAGAGAGAGAAGGCGAATGGAACACAGACAGCCACACTTACCAATGTACCGGGCAAGACGGGTTAGTGTCATCAACATAGTGAGATACAGAACTTACGAAGGAGACTAAGACAGAGAACCAGAGACATGGAAGAGGCAAACTTTAGCTTTCTCTGAAGTGGTCGAGAGAATCTCTTCCCTGGATCTTTCAGACTCCAAAGAACACATTAAAATATGGTGAGCAAGTTACTTGGGCCTTCCTAGATGTTGGGAAGACACCTTATGGGTAACTGAAGTTTTTTAATTGAGATCATAGTCCACGGGACACGGTCCCAGACCAGACCTCTCTATTGACAGCTTGATAAATGAGGCTGTTGGGGATCGCCACACGCAGTCTGGTAAGATAAGATTTTTGCACTAATGAATGGTGAGTGAAGCATTGAGCCAAAATGCAGTGAGGAAGACAGGAGAGCTGGAAGTAACATCTGTGACAGATCACCGAGTCTTCCAGCATCAGGCAAACCAACACATAACCAAAAAAGTATCCAAAACGGTTAGGATCCTCTCCAAGATACGATACTACGTGCCGCAAAATGCCCTTCTCACACTATACCACTCACTTATTTATCCATACCTCACCTATGCTATTTGTGCTTGGGGATCAACTGCAGCAACACAACTAAAGCCAATAATAACCTAACAAAAAGCTGCAGTAAGAATAATCACTAAATCCCATCCCTGGCAACACCCCCCCCCACTCTTCATAGACCTAAACTTACTCCCTGTTCAGTACATCCACACTTACTACTGTGCAATCTACATCTACAGGACCTTAAACTCCAATATCAACCTTGACCTAAAACGCTTTCTTGATAGTTGTGACAGAACCCACAGGCATAACACCAGACACAAACATCTCTACGACATTCCCCGTGTCCGACTAAACCTTTACAAAAATTCAATGTATGTCAAAGGCCCTAAAATCTGGAACACCCTACCTGAGAACTCTAGAACTGCAGACACATTCATCACCTTCAAAACTACCATTAGAAAACATCTTATCTCCCTGATACACCCCGTCAACTAACTACACGAATACCACCTAGTGGTTCACACTTACACTCACTCACTCATTTGACCATAAACAGAAATATTAATCTCAATCTTAAAATAATGAATCATATGATACTCCAATGCTGAAACTATGTACTGTGCCAAAACAAAAGCATTCACATTGCTAAACTCACAAACTAGTATTTAGTCACTTAGCCATAATACCAACTTACTCATAATTTGTAATATTTTAAAATAAAGAATTAAACTAAGTCTGCCCGAAATGCCTAGCCATGCTATGCGTTCTAGTGGTACACTCTGTAATCATTATTTAACTACATGTAAACCACACAACAACCAAATTCTGTAAATTCAACATTGTAATCTTTATAGAGAATAAACTTTGAATTTGAATTTGAATTTGAATATAGCAACAGCAGCAGGTAGAACAGCCAAAACATAAGATGACTTCACGCAGTTCTTGTAGACCAAGTACAACAACTACAGCAGCAGAGACGAACTGACTGTAGGAAGTAGCCCAGCACCTTGAACCTGTATGCCTGCTGCAGGGTGACCCGTAAGCTGCTGCAGTAGGAGTAACACCTACGAGACGCAGCAGGTAGGCAGAGGCAGTGCCCTAGGCTGTGAGGTGACCATAACACCACCAGCATATCTTCTTCATGTCACTCTAAACATAAGAATCTATCCATGCTGAGCCACCAGCCAACATCACCATTTATTAACCACAGTATCAGAATTATCATATGAATATCCAGTTATCTTTGGAGTTATTAAGAGTGGGTTCAGTGATGCCTTATTGTTAAAATATTTGGTTCACAACCGAAGGGGCCCAAGATCGATTTCCAGGTTGTGTGAAATATATGGGCAAGTCTCCATACACCTGCGTCTCTTCACATGGCAGTAAATAGGTACCTGAGTGCTAATTGACTGCTGTGAGTGGCATACTGGGAGGAAAGGGTTGGTGAACTACCTTAAGTCTGGGCACTAACACGAGTCCAGGTAAAATAACAACTCTTAGACTGTAAATTATTTTCAGTAAAAACTAAAATATTCACCTTGATAAATAACTTGTAGACTTTGGAGGACTCAGTACCACCTGAACGCACCTTCCACACACTCCTGTCTGTCACCGAGTGACATATACATTATTACCACACTTGCATTATTATTATTATTATCATTATTATTATTATTATTATTATTATTACTATTATTATTGGGAAGCACGAGGAAAACATAGGGGCTATACAGTGCCTGGCAAATGGAAGGTTTGATTCAAGGAAGGGGAGGGTAGTAGCAGTTCCTCGGATCAAAAGCCCTTCACGAACATCACCGCATGAAGGAAATAACCGGGGCAGAGAGGTCATATAACTTGGAAGTTGACGTGGGTGAGACCCTGCTAGCGTCCCCATGCCGCTGATTACTGACATATACTGATTTCTCGTGTCATATCTACTTATGAAGCCGTGTACTGAATTTACCTTTTCCACTGCTCCATCCAAGTCATTCCACTTTTCTATAACCTCGCTGAGACTAAAGAAATACTTCCTTTCATCCCCATGGAATATCTTGAGCTCCAACTGTGTCTCCTTGGTCGAGGTCCTCTAAATTCAGTGTCCTTATCTGCTCTATAAAATCCCCTTAAGTCTTTGAATGTTGATATATCATAACAGAGTGATAACAGAGGCTGTCATTTTCAAGGATCACAACAGTTTGATTATTACAGACGTAAGGAAAATGTAAGTATGGATAACGAGAACCTTCAAAACAAGAGATGCCAAGCCATTGCCGGTCCTCTATAAGTCACTTGTTCTCTCTAGGTGGAAATACTGCTGCACACTAACAGCACATTTTAAGGCAGGTGAAATTGCAGACTAAGTAAATGTACAGCGAGCTTTCACGGCAGTCATCAGTCCAGTCAAACACCTAAATTACTCGGAAAGTTTGAAGTCCCTTGACCTTCACTCCTTGGAATGAAGGCGAGAAAAATATATCATAATTTACTCCTGGAAAACCCTAGAGGTCCCAAATCTGCACCCAGAAATTGCTCCCAACGAAGTGAATCCTAGTCTAAGGTTACTTAAACCTGCATGTTCCTCTGTCATTATAAGGTCCATGTGTTTTTCTGGCAATATGTTAAGTGTTATATTTACCCCCAGGTCGTTGTTCATTCGGATATTTGCAGCTTCTCTCCGTCCATGCTGTACTCTGTGTCTGGTCTTCTCTAATCTTCTCCGATTCACATGACCTTTAGCCGAGTTGATCTTGTGACGTCGCTGAGGTGACCTTGAAGTGTGTTAGTACCATCCAAAATTGTTAGTAACACTGGTTTGTGATGGTCGTTGTTAGCAACACTGGTTGTGAGGGTCGTTGTTAGCAACACTGGTTGTGCGGGTCATTGTTATCAACACTGGTTGTGAGGGTCGTTGTTAGCAACACTGGTTGTGATGGTCGTTATTAGCAACACTGGTTGTGAGGGTCGTTGTTAGCAGTGCTGGTTGTGAGGGTCGTCGCTAGCAACACTGGTTGTGAGAGTGTCTGTTAGCAGCACTGGTTGCGGTGGTCGTTATTAGCAACACTGGTTGTGAGTGTGGTTGTTAGCAACACTGGTTGTGAGGATCGTTGTTAATAACACTGGTTGTGATGGTCGTTATTAGCAACACTTATTGTGAGGGTCGTTATTAGCAACACTGGTTGTGAGGGTGGTTGTTGGTAACACTCGTTGGGTTGGTCGTTGTTAGCAAGACTGGTTGTGATGGTCGTTATTAGCAACACTGGTTGTGAGGGTCGTTATTAGCAACACTGGTTGTAAGGGTCGTTATTAGCAACACTGGTTGTGAGGGTGGTTGTTGGTAACACTGGTTGTGATGGTGTTTGTTAGCAACACTGGTTGTGATGGTTGTTATTAGCAACACTGGTTGTGAGGATCGTTATTAGCAACACTGGTTGTGAGGGTGGTTGTTTGCAACACTGGTTGTGTTGGTCGTTGTTAGCAACACTGGTTGTGAGGGTGTTTGTAACACTGGTTGTGTCGGTCGTTGTTAGCACAGGTCGAGGATATGCCGAAGCAAAGGTTGTCTGGCCAGACATTACCTGCCTCCCTGCCACCCTTCCGGCTTCCCCTTCCTCCCTACCCAGGTACCACATTCCTCTCTCCCTGCTGATCCCAGGTACCGTGTACCTCTATCAACTCACCCCTAGGTACCGTGTACTTCTACTCACTCCAGGCACCCACTTCCCTCCCCACTCATACCAGATACCGTGTTCTTCTCTCTATTGGTTCCAGGTACCATGTTCTTCTCGCTGCTGGTTCCAGATACCGTGTATCTCTCTCTCTACTCCAGGTACCCACTTCCCTCCCAACTCATACCAGATACCGTGTTTCTCTCCCTGCTGGTTCCAGGTATCGTGCACCTCTCCCTCCTTATTCCAGACACCGTGTACCTGTCTCTCACTCCAGGTACTGTGTACCTCTCTCAAATGGTCCTGGGTGGACGGGCAGCCTTAGATATTATTATTATTATTATTATTATTATTATTATTATTATTATTATTATTATTATTATTATTATTATATTATTATTATTATTATTATTTATCATTATTATTTTAAAATTTTTATTATTATTATTATTATTATTATTATTTTATTATTATTTTAAGGCGCTACCACAGTCGGCCTTAGGGAGAAATACGGTATCATGTTAAGGTTTCCAGTCAGGGGACTTCTGGACAGTGAGCGGGGCGAGGGGGAGGTGGAGGGTGATGGGCAACGAGTGAGTGGGGATGAGAGATGAGGAGTAAGTGTGCGGGGGGAAGAAGAGGCCAGGAAATGTCCTAGGGTTATCCTGTACCTGGCAGGACATGGTTGGAGAGACAGGTGTGGCTGGTGTCCTATCCTTTAAGGTAGTCATGTTAATGAAGTCTTTCAATCTTCTCTCGTGCGAAAGGACCGAGACCAGTCTCGTTGCGGCCCGCTGGATTTTATCTAGTTTGGGTGGGCTCTAGATTGGTGTTGCAGACTCTATGACAGGTCTAACTTTGTAGTTTTTGGGTTGGCTGGTTGGCGTGTGCTCCTCTAGTGACGAACTCGGTAACTTCAAGTTACTCCTCGTAACCAGGCCATCAGCCTCCAAGGTTGATGGACTGGTTACATCATTATTACTTTGCTACTAGGCCTGCCACCTCTGTGTTTGACTGAAGAAGGCCTTTGCTGTACGTCTCTCATCTGGCGCTTCAGTTTTCATAGTACTACGGTTCTCATCAACAACTCCAAGGCAGAGGGACTGATTGCCTCGTCTCTTGTATACAGTTCTACAGTCTTCCCACTCTGTCCTTAAATTTGTGTTGATAGAGCCACTGGATGGCGAAACGATAACAAATAAATATACTCAGATGTTGCAGGTGTGTCCAATTCTTCACATCGTGTAAGGCTGAGTATTGACTCTCGTGGGACCTCGCTCATCACGCCTGCCTGGAAAAGACTTAGAAAAAAGTCACAATACCGTAACTGGAACAATGGACAAATAACCCGCACGTAAGAGAATGCAAGTTATGACATTTCAGTCAAACTTGGACCATCCCGTGTTTTTTTTTTTTTTTAATTCGCCGGTACTCTCCCGGCCCGGGTCTTTTCCAAGAGTTGTGACCCGGCCTTTGCTCCCTGTCAGGGGAGTGTCTCGAGACCTAAGTCTCCCATGGGAGGAGGTACAAGTACCCCCTCATCTTTGGGACCAACTGTCCCCAGGCCTAGCCACAGTCCCCGCCCTCACGGGGCTCGTAGGAAGAAGCTAGACCTCTGGTCTGCCATCTGCCCAGCCCCAAAGGGGCTCGTGTTAGTTATTTGTGTATTACGCCTACATGGAGATCCCAGAGTCAGCATGCAGGCTCGTTAAGGTCCAGATGTTTACAACAAAACCAGACATGACCTTGAGGGGAATGAAACACGAGGACAAACTAGTCGGGTCAAACATTACACCAGTGAAGACACTGTCTTCACTAGTGAAGACACTAGTTAAGATCTTCACTAGTGAAGACACTGTGTACTAGTGTCTCACTGTGTCTCTCACTCAGAAGGTCTGAGAGGAAATACAGACACAGTATTTAACATACGAGGCACAGAGGTGAGACACTAGCAGGGTATAGATGGTAGCTAAAGCACACAGATTCATGCTGGTGAGTAAGTGGGAGATGGATGAAGAAATAGTGGAAATAAATTCCATACGCAGTTTCAGGAGCATGGACAGCATGACAGGGCCAGAAGGGCTAAAAAGTGATAACGCTGGTCGATGATAGACTAAGAATCGGGGTCAGGAGCTGAGACTTAACTCCAGTAAATACGATTTGGTGAGCACAAGTCAGGCGTAATGCCAGATAGTTAAATAACAAAAAAGGCACAATACTGTGACTGGAACGTTTCGGTCCGACTTGGACCATTGACAAAGTCAATGGTCCAAGTCGGACCGAAACGTCGTCGTAAGCTTCTCTCTTTTATGTGCGGGTTATTTGTGTACAGAGAGTTAATATAAAACATTCACACAGTCTCCGCAGTGTGTGTGTGTGTGTGTGTGTGTGTGTGTGTGTGTGTGTGTGTTGTGTGTGTGTGTACTCACCTAATTGTGGTTGCAGGAGTCGAGTCATAGCTCCTCGCCCAGCCTCTTCACTAGTCGCTACTGGGTATTCTCTCTCCCTGCTTCATAAGCTTTATCATGTCTCATCTTGAAACTAAGTGTAGATCCTGCCTCCACTCCATCACTTTCCAGACTATTCCACTTCCTGACAACTCTGTGGCTGAAGAAATACTTCCTAACATCCCTCTGACTCATCTGAGTCTTCAACTTCCAATTGTGACCCCTTGTTTCTGTGCCCCGTCTCTGGAACATCCTGTCTCTGTCCACCTTGTCATTTTCTCGTAGTATTTATGTCGTTATCATATCTCCCGTATCCCTCCTGTCCTCCAGTGTCGTAGGTCGGTTTCGCTTAACCTTTCTTCGTAGGACATTCCCCTTAGCTCTGGAACTAGTCTTGTTGCAAACCTTTACACTTTCTCTAATATATTGTCGTGCTTGACCAGGTGTGGGTTCCAAACTGGCGCTGCATACTCCAGTATGGACTTGATATACACGGTGTACAGAGTCTTGAACGATTCCTTACTGAGGTATCGGAACGCTATTCTTAGGTTTGCCAGGCGCCCGTATGCTACAGCAGTTGTCTGGTTGATGTGCGCCTCAGATTTTCTCAGTATTATACTACCCCAAGATCCTTTTCCTTGAGGATTGCAGTTTTTGGCCCCCTAGCCTGTACTCTGTCTGTGGTCTTTTTTGCCCTTCCCCTATCTTCATGACTTTGCATTTGGTGGGGCTAAATTCCAGAAGCCAGTTGCTGGATCAAGCTTGCAGCCTGTACAGGTCCCTTTGTAGTCGTGTCTTATCCTCATCCAATTTAATTCTCCTCATTAACTTCACATCATCTGAAAACAGGGATATTTTTGAGTCTATTCCTTCCAGAATGTCATTCACATATACCAGAAACAGCATCTGTCCTAGGATTGACCCTTGTGGAACCCCGCTTGTCACAGGCGCCCACTCTGACACCTCATCACGTATCATGACTCGTTATTGCCTTCCTCTCAGGTATTCTCTGATCCATTGTGGTGCCTTCCCTGTTATGTGTGACTGATCCTCTAGAGAGGTGGTTAGATTGCATTTTCTTGCAGTCCAAGAAAATGTAATCTACCCACCCTCTACTCTCGTGTTTTACTTCTGTTTCCTTGTCATAAAACTCCAGTAGGTTTATAACACAGGATTTCCCTACCCTGAAGCATTGCTAGTTGTCGTGTATAAGCTTGTTCCTTTCCAGGTGCTCCACCACTCTCCTCCTGATAATCTTCTCCATGACTTTGCATACTATGCATGTCAGTGACACTGGTTTATAGTTTAATGCTACCTGTATATCTCCTTTCTTAAAAATTGGGACTACATTTGCCATCTTCCACACCTCAGGTAGTTGCCCAGTTTCACTGGATGTGTTAACGATTGTTGTTAGTGGCACACACATCGTCTCTGCTCCCTCTGTGTGTGTGTGTGTGTGTGTGTGTGTGTGTGTGTGAAGTAAGTTCGAGAAGAGACAAAGCAGCATATTCATTAAATTTGTCACGTTTTTTCCTTGTAACCGGCATGGCTGCGTTACTTGGTATTTTGGTAGACTGTTGTGTATGAGAGTCCTTGAACCTGGCCGCTGTCAGTGGAACGACCCACCACTGCCACCATCTTACCTGTGGTCAGGGAGACATCCTCTAGTCCTCTTGACTATGGACCCTCATCCCCCTGTTTACTATAGACCCACTTTCCTATCTATGGAATGGAAAAGATGCTGAAAGTACTCCCATCCCTGAACATCTCCGTTGAGAGTAAAACTCGGCAGAACCTCGCAGCTGGCAGCAGAACCCAACATCGTACTTGTGGTCAGGGTGAGATCCCATAGGTCTCTGCGAGGCTTACCGCTGGGAATAAAAAGACTCACCATCGTACTGGTGGTCAGATATTCTGGAAGTCTGAAGTCGTGTTGGTCACCTCACAGTTATTTATTACTCGCGAGGATGTATATGCTGAAGACATAAGCAAAATTTCACTGCGCATCGTGAACGTATTAAAGCTTCGTTCTGTATGCAAGTGATGACAGGCGGTGTCGACAGTGAGTGAATGCAACACCTTCATGAACTAAATAACGATTAATCGTATCCGGATACTTGGCTTTTACTCTGCTGACTAAAATCTAACTAGTCTCATTTCCCAGATGAAACCCCATGTTTGTGACATGGGTCTTGATGAGGTGGGATCTACTGCTCTATCTGGCTTACAAATAGTGAGACCAACAACCATATCTGGCTCGGGTGTGGTGAAAACAACACCTGCGTTTGACATTGGCTTGGGTGTAGTGGATCATCTACTGTATCTGGCCTGGGAGTGGTGGATCATCAACTATATCTGGACTGGGTGTGGTAGATCATCAACTATATCTGGACTGGGTGTGGTAGATCATCATCTATATCTGGACCAGATGTGGTGGATCATCAACTATATCTGACTTAGATGGGCTGGGATCAACAACTATATCCGCCTTGAGTGTAGCTGCATCAACAACTGTCTGTGGTATGAGCTGTCTTGGGGTTCATCTAACTCGAGTCCAGATTATCCACATCACCAACACTGAGACCTGATCCTCTATGTTGTTATTAAAGAAGAGTTGCAACTTTTACCTTATCATCCTTAGCTCAGTCACTTAAAGGCATTATTTCTTCCATGCCTTCCTTTCTTCATTAAAATTTTCAGCCAGAAGATGGAAAAGATTGAAGCAGAAAATAGTTATAAATCTACTTAATATCAATATTGAAAATATTAGAATTTCTTCCTGCAAGCACCAGCCATTCCCCAAATTAAATTTTCCTCCCAATATCCAGTCCATGAAAGCATCCACATGTAAACTTTCTAAAGATATGTCAGTCACATATGAAATTAGCCCCACCAATGAGGAGAGGGCCGGCTCTCCCAGCAAAGGTGACGTCGCACTTGCCTGCCTGGCTAAGAGAGCAGACTATCGCATACTCTGGTCCGGTCCATTCCTGCTTTGAATGTTCTTTGTTCCGTCTTATCGTAATACTGCCACTTAAACTTTGTAAATATTGTATATGGTGATGAAGGAATATATGGGTAAGAAAAAACTACCTCTTCTGTGTTTGTCTTGCCCTTGTCTTGCCTGGTTGTTGGTTATATTGCTGACTTTGCTTACGACCAGGTGCAACACGCCTTGAATTCTTGCCCGTGTTCGTAATAGTCAGTGATGAGTGCTTTGCTCTCACCTCTTGGCTAGTGATGGCTGTCTTACTTTCTCCTCTTGGCTAGTGATGGCTGTCTTACTTTCTCCTCTTGGCTAGTGATGGCTGTCTTACTTTCTCCTCTTGGCTAGTGATGGCTGTCTTACTTTCTCTTCTTGGCTAGTGATGGCTGTCTTACTTTCTCTTCTTGGCTAGTGATGGCTGTCTTACTTTCTCCTCTTGGCTAGTGATGGCTGTCTTACTTTCTCCTCTTGGCTAGTAATGGCTGTCTTACTTTCTCCTCTTGGCTAGTGATGGCTGTCTTGCTCTCTCCTCTTGGCTAGTGATGGCTGTCTTACTTTCTCCTCTTCACTAGTGATGGCTGTCTTACTCTCTCCTCTTGGCTAGTGATGGCTGTATTACTCGTTCCACTAGACGAGTGATGAGTATTTCGAACAGGCAGACCTACGTACATCTCGTAACCTAATTTCAGTATGGGTCTCCACGGACACTTGGAAGAGGCGCTGCCTGGAGAGACTCGACAATTATACATTTCTGGAGGATCGAAGTATGTTTACCTTATACAGCTTAACGATCGTCCCACAAGCGTGTTAGTCCTGGCTAATAATGTACCAGGTTGCCTGGCTTTTACGAGCTTCCTAAACAAAAAAAAATCTCCATAAGCTTCAACAGTTTCACTAGAGAAGCTACCTCAGCTCCTTGGTTGTGTTGCATCTGTCTCTGTATATCGTGTAACTCTGCAATTGCTGCAATGTATGTTGTATTAAGTACACATTAATAAAAAGAATTGTTTGCAATTGCCTGTCAGTAACTACAGGGGCAGAACAATGCTGGAGTCTACCTGGAGGGCATTCCGGGGATCAACGCCCCCGCGGTCCGGTCCACGACCAGGCCTCCCGGTGGATCAGGGGCTGATCAACGAGGCTGTTACTGCTGGCTGCACGCAATCCAACGTACGAACCACAGCCCGGCTGATCCGGCACCGTCTTTAGGTATCTGTCCAGCTCCCTCTTGAAGACAAACAGGGGTTTTCCCGTAATGCCCCTTATTGCTGGTGGGAGGCTGTTGAACAGTCTTGGGCCCCGGACACTTATTGTGTTTTCTCTTAGTGTACCAGTGACGCCCCTACTTTTCACTGGGGGTATGTTGCATCGCCTGCCAAGTCTTTTGCTTTCGTTTGGAGTGATTGCTGTGTGAATATTAGAGACCAGTCCCTCCAGAATCTTCCAGGTGTAGATTATGATATATCTCTCTCGCCTGCGCTCTAGTGAGTACAAGTCAAGTGCTTCCAGGCGTTCCCAGTAGTTAAGGTGTTTGATGGAACTTATACGTGCAGTAAAGGTTCTCTGTACATTCTCTAGTTCTGCAATTTCACCTGCTTTGAATGGGGATGTTAATGTACAGCAGTATTCCAGCCTAGAAAGAATAAGTGATTTAAAAAGGATCATCATTGGCTTAGCATCTCTTGTCTTGAATGTTCTCATTATCCATCCTATCAGTTTCTCCCAGATGTGATAGTTATAGTTCTTAGCTACTGCTTTGCTGCCAACTTTATGAAGTTGGGCTTTTATCTGTTGGTTTTAGTGACTGTGGAATCTCGCCTGTGTCTAAGCTCCTTCTCCATAGCATACTTACCTAGTTACCTGGTTACCTGGTTACCTGGTTACCTTGTTACCTGGTTACCTGGTTACCTGGTTACTTAGGGCCCATTCATTGTATAACATTTTTTTCACAAACTTGTGATTACTGTTTTGCTGTGACTCTCTAAGAAATTGGATCCTGTGGCTCATGAGAACAACAACAACAGCAACAACAACAACAGCAACAACAACAACAACAACAACAACAACAACAACAACAACAACAACAACAACAACAACAACAACAACAACAACAACAACAACAACAATAATAATAATAATAATAATTATAATAATCAATTTCATTTTCCTTCACTTTGCAGCGGATTAATTGGACAATTACTATTATTATTCTCATCATTATCAAAATTATCGTAGTCATCGTCATCACAGCCAGGGACAGACACAGTGGATGTGGTCATCACAGCCAGGGACAGACACAGTGGATGTGGTCATCACAGCCAGGGACAGACACAGTGGATGTGGTCATCACAGCCAGGGACAGACACAGTGGATGTGGTCATCACAGCCAGGGACAGACACAGTGGATGTGGTCATCACAGCCAGGGACAGACACAGTGGATGTGGTCATCACAGCCAGGGACAGACACAGTGGATATGGTCATCACAGCCAGGGACAGACACAGTGGATGTGGTCATCACAGCCAGGGACAGACACAGTGGATGTGGTCATCACAGCCAGGGATAGACACAGTGGATGTGGTCATCACAGCCAGGGATAGACACAGTGGATGTGGTCATCACAGCCGGGGATAGACACAGTGGATGGGTCATCACAGCCAGGGATAGACACAGTGGATGTGGTCATCACAGCCAGGGACAGACACAGTGGATGTGATCATCACAGCCAGGGACAGACACAGTGGATGTGATCATCACAGCCAGGGACAGACACAGTGGATGTGGTCTTCACAGCCAGGGATAGACACAGTGGATGTGGTCATCACAGCCAGGGATAGACACAGTGGATGTGGTCATCACAGCCAGGGACAGACACAGTGGATGTGGTCTTCACAGCCAGGGACAGACACAGTGGATGTGGTCATCACAGCCAGGGACAGACACAGTGGATGTGATCATCACAGCCAGGGACAGACACAGTGGATGTGGTCATCACAGCCAGGGACAGACACAGTGGATGTGGTCATCATAGCCAGGGACAGACACAGTGGCTGTGGTCATCACAGCCAGGGATAGACACAGTGGATGTGGTCATCACAGCCAGGGACAGACACAGGGGAGGTGGTCATCACAGCCAGGGACAGACACAGTGGATGTGGTCATCATAGCCAGGGACAGACACAGTGGATGTGGTCATCACAGCCAGGGACAGACACAGGGGAGGTGGTCATCACAGCCAGGGACAGACACAGTAGATGTGGTCATCATAGCCAGGGACAGACAGTGGATGTGGTCATCACAGAGTTGGGAACGGAACTGAAAATGACGTAGGTCTTTGAAATATTAGGAACCGTTGGGCCTCTATTACTGATCCTTGTGGGACCCCGCTTGTCCCTTCCACCTATTCTAATGTCTCATATCTTACCTCTACTCTCTGTCTGTCCGTGTACCTGTCTGTCTCTGTCTGTCTGTCTCTGTCTGTCTCTGTCTCTGTCTCTGTCTCTGTCTCTCTCTCTTTCTCTCTCTCTCTCTCTCTCCCTCTCTCTCTCTCTCTCTCTCTCTCTCTCTCTCTCTCTCTCTCTCTCTCTCTCTCTCTCTCTCTCTCTTATTTTGAGGGTAGATATTAGGGTACCAGTGTGAAGGATAGTTGCCTGCTAGTGATGGAGCGAGACTGTTGGGTGCTACCGAGGGAGAGTGTTGACTGCTAGCGAGGGAGATTGTTGGGCGATACAGAGGTTTGAAGAAGATTATGGGTTGCAAGTTAGGTAGAAGACGCCTTCCCTGGCTACTGTTCAGCAGTTCCCTGAGGTTGTTCAGGGAACTGCTGAACAAGCCACAGCAGTGAGCCAACACATCATTATTACCTATAAAGATATCTTCTAGTGTTTTTCTCAGTACCGTTTACATTCCAATGGATTTTCTACTGCTCAGTCACTAGCTAATAAAATAGCCAGTGAAAGTACCTTGAAAGAAAAAAAAATAGAACGTAATCTTAATATATCTATTTCACATATAAGGAATAATATTGAGAAAGAAGTAAATAATATATTAGAATGTCATACCAATGGAGTTAGAAGTCTAAGTTGATCTATCACAGACCGGGCCGCGGGGGCGTTGACCCCCGAAACTCTCTCCAGGTAAACTCCAGGTAAACTATGATAACATGAACGTACTTAAGTACATTTTCTGGAGCAACTTGAAATGTAGAGAGACTGTCTGATGTCGTAGGCAGGTTTAGGCTCGGTACTTCTTGCAGTTTGGCAGACACCCGGATGATTACCAAACTAAATGCAAAGAATGTGGTCACCCTTATGGTCACTCTCGTGAATAATATGTTCACTTATCGAGGAACATAGACATAGCCCATATATGTGACGTGTCAAGGTATCTTATTAACGAAAATAAAACACCCGACATTGTTTGCAACAGCTAAAGCATAGATTGTTACTATTTATATAGAGGTACTACTGTATACCCATTTTTTAGGGGTTCTAGTTTCTAGGTCTTTGTGTGTATTCATATTCCATGTGCATTTGTTTCCTCTTTGACCAACGATAAGGGAAAAACGTATTTAAGTAGGAGGCTGAAGTTGTTTCTCCCCAACTCTCAAGAAATTTGTCTTGTCGGCTGTGAAGGGCATCTTTGATCAGATTTGATTACCTCTCATTTTCAAGGTACTTCCTACGGCTTTAGTGCTCACCGTGAAATAGAGTGAAACTAGTTGAGAGTGCACCATGCGGGAAAACATTAATTTTTAAATATGATTATCTAGAACGATGGTTCCGTCTTAGTTGTGGTTAGCACAACTCCTGAGCACCACCACCAACTGGAGCACCACAAGCAGCTGAAGCACCACGGGCAACATCTGGAGCACTACCAGCAGCTGATGCACCATCAACAGCTGGTGCACCATAAACACCTGAAGCACCGCCGGCAACTCGAGCACCACAAACAGCTGAACACCGCCAACATCTCGAGCACCGCAAGCAGCTGAAGCACCACCGGAAGCATCTGCAGCACTACCAGCAGCTGAAGCACCACCAACAGCTCGAGTCCCATAAACACCTGAAGCACCGCCGGAAGCTCGAGCCCCACAAACAGCTGAAGCACCACCGTCATCATCTATAGCACTACCAGCAACTGGAGCACAACCTGAAGCAGGACCAAAGAAGGCCCCCGGAAGCCCACACATTCCTGGCTGGTCCAGGCGATGGACGGACCTAGTCATTAGTGGAGTCTCAGTGTTGTTCCCATGTCCCAGGCGCGGTGCCTGAGTCCTCCTTACCTATCTCCTGCACTCTCTCCAGCATCCACTGGCAAGATGACACGACAAATCTGAACCAGTATCTTGGAAGGATGAACTCATTGACAACTGTAGTATGCTCCAGGCATACATGATACGAGAAAGGAAAAGAAATATATAAATCAGAGAGAGAGAAACGCTCTGTCTCCATGTGAAGACAATAGATTATGAAGGTTCTCAGAGACTTTAGACTTGCTGAACAACGAAGGGCCTCACTTATTTGAGAAAAATGGAGAACATCGAACTCTAAGTGCATCATGTAGAGTCCAGGAGAGACGGCGAGAACGAAGAGCCATAAATGAAATTTAAAAAAATTCCTAAATACTTTATCTCGTAGGCAAAATTCAAGGCTCCTTACGTGAAGGAGATGGGACTCACACTAGTGATTATAATAGAAATGGGTGAAATACAGCGTGACTGCGTTTACTGAGCCATTATTAATCAGTCTACAGATTGAGAACTCAACTGAGTTTTCTTGAATGAGGCATCTCCGTAATTTTTTATGTAACCCACTCTATTTGACTTTGAAGAAGCCATTAACAGCATGACCATGCACTATTCCCCGGGTCTAGCTCATGGAACTCCATATTCATCAAAAAATTGCAAGAAACCTCTATCTCATGCACTAAATATTCTTTGGAGAGGGAGCCTGGACACTGGCGTTATTCCACATTTACTAAAAACCACTAACAAGTCCCCCATCCACAAAGATCTCAGTTTTAAGAAGCATGATTGCCAATCTCATAGTGACAACAGTTTCACAACCCAGGGCAGCATGGGCTTAAAACAGGTTGCTCGTTCATCGCACAATAGACGGATCATTATGATATGGTCTTGGATGCACTGGAAGGCAAGCAAAGTGTCAGTAAGTTTAAATGCATTTTATTCAGCTTTTCACTGGGAATATTTGGCATTTTTCGTGTCTCCCGACTAACTTGTACTTGTTGCAAATAATGCGTATGTACTTCCCCCCCTCCCCCCCCCCCCAAAAAAAAAAACTTCAACTAATGTAGCTATGATGTAAAATCGCCCAAAATATGGGTGTGAATTAAACGTCTTAACAAATAGAACCCAGAGACGTCCACAGTGAACAGTTCAGTTCCTCAAGGTGGATTACTCACCCCACTTTTCATTCTTATATCCAATGTAAACAAAGATATAAATCCATAGTATTGAATGATTCTTTGGAGATGGTACCAGAATCCTTATGACAATGGCATCCAATGAGGACACAACAAATCTTGAAGCTGATATAAAGGACCCCAATGGATATAAGTCACCCTGTCCGACTTTTTTGGGTTATCCCAGGTTCTCTACACATATGCTGCTATGTATGATAATTCTATGTAACTGTATTTGTGTATACCTGAATAAAACTTACTAGCAAGTCTTCCAGTGGGACACCAACAATAAAATGATGGTCTACGAGAACAATTTTCAGTTACTCTGGCATGGAGAAATTTAATAACTAAAAACAGAAGCAAAGTACAAGACAAGCCCAAATCATTCTACAGAAGCTCAATGTGAGAGACATGGGAGTAATAATGACAGAGGATTTCACATTCTCGGATCACAACAATGTTATTACTGCAAAGACAAGAGAAATGATTTGCTGGATAACTAGACCATTCAGAAAAAAGAGATTCCAAACCAATGATGATCCTCCTCATGTCAAATGTCTTCTCAAGGTTGGAATGTTGCCCTAGAGGTGTGCGAAAAGTGTTTCAGTGTGGGGAAGTGCTGGGAAGAGTGTGTGGTTTTCTTAGCAGTGTGAGTTATTATGAAGTGAATGCAGAGCTCTCACCTATTTGTACTCACCTATTTGTACTCACCTATTTGTACTCACCTATTTGTGGTTGTAGGGGTCGATTTATCGCTCCTGGTCCTGCCTCTTAACTGATTGCTACTAGGTCCTCTCTCTCCCTGCTTCATGAGCTGTATCAAACCTTGTCTTAAAACTATGTATGGTTCCCGCCTCCACTACGTCACTTACCAGACTATTTCACTTCCTGACAACTCTATGACTGAAGAAATACTTCCTAACATCCCTGTGACTCATCTGAGTTTCCAACTTCCAATCGTGACCCCTTGTTTCTGTGTCCCATCTCTGGAACATCCTGTCCTTGTCCACCTTGTCTATTCCGCGCAGTATTTTATATGTCGTTATCATGTCTCCACATGTCTGTGTGGGCAGGTTGGAGAGAGAAAATTCACTGTTCGTTTTAAGTCAGTCAAGCAATTGTACTTCTGAAATCCCTTGAAGCAAACTCCTCGAAACGTAATTAAGAGATGTATCATAATTTATACCTGGAAAGTTTCGGAGAGATTGATGCCAAAACTCCACATTAAAGTATGAGAGTTGATAGCAGGTGCAAAATACGTTTAATAAAACGTAGGACCGTAAGGGGCATACAGAGAGAGAGAGAGAGAGAGAGAGAGAAGAGAGAGAGAGAGAGAGAGAGAGAGAGAGAGAGAGAGAGAGAGAGAGAGAGGTTTATAAGTGTTAGCGGACCAAGATTTTTCAAATGCGCCTTTCGTGCATGAGGAAAATTACGAAGACACCCCTGGCTGTCTTTAAGAAGGAACCTGATTCAGTTCCTCAAGTTAGTTCCTGATCAACGGGTTCATGCATTGTACCGCATGTGGCTGCCACCAAAAGCTTGATCGACCAGGCCAGAAACCAGGAGGCCTGGACTGGGACTGTGCCGCGGTGGCAGAGACCCGCCAAATCGACTCCAGGTAGACTGCAGGTAGGTAGACCCAGGTCCCCAGGCCTGGTACCTGAGTCCTCCCTGCCTCGCCCGCTTACGAGCGGTGTCAGAGTCATCCTCACCTGCACCTTCACCCACACCATCAGTCGCGTGCCCACGGGCAGGTTCCTAGAATTAGACTAGTAACCACTAGTTCCCTTGCTTTTGCCCACTGCTGACCCTGCCTCTGCTCACTTCTGCCCCTGCCTCTGCCCGCTACTGTCCTCCTGCTGCTGTGCTGGCCATGATTTGATCCAACTCTTGCATCTTTGCAGGGAGGTACGACAGACCTCTTCAAACCTGCCCTGCTGTCTCTACTCTGTCCAGAGTGCTGTACCCATGCTGCACAACACAGTCTACAGACAGACAGAGCTGCCCACGCGTCCCCTGCACCATGCTGTCCCCTGCCCATTGCCTGTCCCCTGCTCACTGCTGGTGTAGAGTCACTATGCTCACAGTAACAGAGTTCCAGGGCAAGGTCGAGGCTGTCCAGAGCACATGCTGCTGTTCACTGATACTTATCCCTTGGTTCCTGGGTGGCTACATGGGTGGCTAGGTTCCTGGGTGGCTACATGGGTGGCTAGGTTCCTGGGTGGCTACATGGGTGGCTTGGTTCCTGGGTGGCTACATGGGTGGCTGGTTCCTGGGTGGCTACATGGTGGCTAGGTTCCTGGGTGGCTACATGGGTGGCTAGGTTCCTGGGTGGCTACATGGGTGGCTTGGTTCTTGGGTGGCTAGGTTCCTGGGTGGCTACATGGGTGGCTTGGTTCCTGGGTGGCTAGGTTCCTGGGTGGCTACATGGGTGGCTAGGTTCCTGGGTGGCTACATGGGTGGCTAGGTTCCTGGGTGGCTACATGGGTGGCTAGGTTCCTGGGTGGCTACATGGGTGTGCCTAGGTTCCTGGGTGGCTACATGGGCTGGTTCCTTGAGGTTCCTGGGTGGCTACATGGGTGGCTGGTTCTGGGGGCTAGGTTCCTGGTGGCTACATGGTGGGCTTGGTTCCTGGGTGCTAGGCGGTGGCTACATGGGTGGCTAGGTTCCTGGGTGGCTACATGGGTGTTTCCTAGGTTTCCTGGGTGGCTACATGGGTGGCTAGGTTCCTGGGTGGCTACATGGGTTCCTAGGTTCCTGGGTGGCTACATGGGTGGCTAGGTTCCTGGGTGGCTACATGAGTGGCTAGGTTCCTGGGTGGCTACATGGGTGGCTTGGTTCCTGGGTGGTTACATGGGGCTACATGGGTGGCTAGGTTCCTGGGTGGCTACATGGGTGGCTAGGTTCCTGGGTGGCTACATGGGTGGCTAGGTTCCTGGGTGGCTACGGGGTGGCTAGGTTCCTGGGTGGCTACATGGTGTGGCCTTTGGTTCCTGGGTGGCTACATGGTGGCTTGGTTCCTGGGTGGCTACATGGGTGGCTAGGTTCCTGGGTGGCTACATGAGTGGCTTGGTTCCTGGGTGGCTACATGGGTGGCTTGGTTCCTGGGTGGCTACATGGGTGGCTAGGTTCCTGGGTGGCTACATGGGTGGCTAGGTTCCTGGGTGGCTACATGGGTGGCTAGGTTCCTGGGTGGCTACATGGGTGGCTAGGTTCCCTGGTGGCTACATAAGTGGCTTGGTTCCTGGGTGACTATTTGGGTGGTTTGGTTCCTGAGTGGTTACATGGGTGGCTTGGTTCCTTCGTGACTTGGTTCCTGGGTGGCTACATGGGTGACTTGGTTCCTGGGTGGCTACATGGCTAGTTGGGTTCCTGGGTGACTACATGGGTGGTTTGGTTCCTGAGTGGTTACATGGGTGGCTTGGTTCCTACGTGACTTGGTGTTGCAACCCCTGAATGGGTTGCAATGATTAATATGTATATATATATATATATATATATATATATATATATATATATATTATATATATATATATATATATATATATATATATATAATATATATATATATATATATATATAATTATTACCTTTTCATATAATTTTATATTGCTTATATTTGCGATAATAGCTAAATCGTAAATGTATTGCTTTATATTGTTATTTGACTTAGCTTCCTTTCGTTACGTAGGATGTAACATATTATGTGCTCAGTTCAAGTCTTGATTGTCTAACTACTGTAATTATCGCTTGTGGCTCGTTAGACTGCCAGCTTCTGTTTCTGAGCTGCAGCTGTCCATGGAGCTATCACGTGATCGAGGGGGGGATGTCCTCGCCTCGCCTGAAGTATTCAGTCTGGTCTAGACTCTCTTGGTGGTTGGACAGATTGTCTGTCTCATTATTCTTGTTAGTTCTGTGGGACTCTGTTCACAGAACATTGTATAGACTTAGTGATTTTCGACGTTGTACTGAGGTTGTGTGTCGCATAGACACTCTGAGTAACTCAGGTCCTGAGCTGTAGCTTCTGACCTAACTTGTACTGGTATCTGTGTATTATCACAGTCGGGGATTTTCTTATGCTGAACTTAGATTCAGTAGTATGGGAGTTTGGTGACTTTTGCGGAGGATCTGCTGATGGTCCCTACTTAGTGTCGTTATGTTATCTCCTTGTTCCTGATTGTGTCGCAGTTGCTTGTTATATTGTTGTTCGGCTTATCAGTCGTTTTAATGTTCAAGCAGACTGTTCTGATTGCCAGTTGGTAAAGAAGTTAGTTTATTTGAGGAGTTTGTCAGTCACTTGTTTAAGTCTAGTCGAGTCTTGAGACATAGTGAACTACTTAGAGCACTTACACACACACAAACTTACTTGTACATATTTGTAATATCTTATTAAATGTTAATGTACCAGACGGTACTTAAGAACTATAAATGTGATATGTGCTTTCAGCACAATACTACTGTACACGAGAGAAGTGATTATTCTTATTTTGTTGATTACTGTGTTTAATTTAATTTGATAATATACCTCTAGACTTAATAAATTTATTAAATTTTAATTTCTCTAGTTAGTAGCCTACCAGTTGTAATCCTGAAGCACTATTGAATCATACTGAATTTTAATGGATAATTGGACAAGGATACTGACTACTTGTTACGAAAACCCAGTAACAGGCTGGATGCTAGAAGGGCAGTCCTTTCTAGTATTCACTGGAGATTTCTAAGCTTTTTAGAAATCGCGTTTTTTGTAACACTTGGCTCCTGGGTGGCTACATGGGTGGCTTGGTTCCTGAGTGGATTGGTTCGTAGGTGGCTACATGGGTGGCTTGGTTCCTTGGTTCTTTATTGGGTGGCTCACTGGGTGGTTCAATGGGTGGCTTACTGGGTTGCTTACAGGATGATTTAATGGGTAACTTACTGAGTGGTTCGGTCACTGAGTGGTTCACTGGTTGACTCACTGAGTGGTTTACTGGATGGTTCACTGGGCGGGTCACGGGGTGGTTCACTGGGTGGTTCACGGGGTGGTTCACTGAGTGGCTCACTGTGATTCACTGGGTGGTTCACTGGGTGGTTCACTGGGTGGTTCACTGGGTGGTTCACTGGGCGGTTCACGGGGTGGTTCACTGAATGGCTGACTGTGATTCACTGGGTGGTTCACTGGGTATTTTATAGTGGTTCATTGGGTGGTTCACTGAGTGGCTCACTGAATGACTCCGTCACTGGGTGGTTCACTGGATGGCTCACTGGGCGGTTCACGGGGTGGTTCACTGGGTGGTTCACTGGGTGGTTCACTGAATGCTCACTGTGATTCACTGGGTGGTTCACTGGGTGGTTCGCTGGGTGGTTCACTGGGTGATTCACTGAGTGGGTCACTGGGTGGTTCACTGGGTGGCTCACTGAATGGTTCACTGGATGACTCGGTCACTTTGTGGTTCACTGGATGGTTTACTGGATAATTCGTTTACTAGGTGGTTCGCTAGATGGCTTGGTCACTGGGTGGTTCACCTGGTGGCTCATTGGGTGCTCACTGACGTTACTGATGGTTCACTGGCTGGCTCACTGACTGGTTCACTGGATGGTTCACTGGCTGGCTCACTGGATGGTTCCCTGGATGGCTCACTAATGCTCAGGATGTTCACTGGCTGCCACTGACTGGCTCCAGCTGTCATGGATGGTTCCCTGGATGGCTCTGACTGCTACTGGATGGTTCACTGGCTTGCTCACTGGCTGGTCACTGGCTGGGTCACTGACTGTTCACTGGTGGTTCACTGGTGGCTCATGTGGTTCCTGGATGGCTCACTGACTGGCTCACTGGATGGTTCACTGGCTGGCTCACTGGCTGGCTCACTGGCTGGCTCGCTGGCTGGCTCACTGGATGGTTCCCTGGATGGCTCACTGACTGGCTCACTGGATGGTTCACTGGCTGGCTCACTGGCTGGCTCAATGGCTGGCTCACTGACTGGCTCACTGGATGGTTCACTGGCTGGCTCACTGGATGGTTTCCTGGATGGCTCACTGACTGGCTCACTGGATGGTTCACTGGCTGGCTCACTGGCTGGCTCACTGGCTGGCTCCCTGCCTGGCTCACTGGATGGCTCCTGACTGGCTCACTGATGTTCCTGCATGGCTCACTGACTGGCTCACTGGATGGTTCACTGGCTGGCTCACTGGCTGGCTCACTGGCTGGCTCCCTGCCTGGCTCACTGGATGGCTCACTGACTGCCTCACTGGATGGTTCCTGGATGGCTCACTGACTGGCTCACTGGATGGTTCACTGGCTGGCTCACTGGCTGGCTCACTGGCTGGCTCACTGGATGGCTCACTGACTGCCTCACTGGATGGTTCCTGGATGGCTCACTGGCTGGCTCACTGGCTGGCTCGCTGGCTGGCTCACTGGATGGTTCCCTGGATGGCTCACTGACTGGCTCACTGGATGGTTCACTGGCTGGCTCACTGGCTGGCTCACTGGCTGGCTCACTGACTGGCTCACTGGATGGTTCACTGGCTGGCTCACTGATGGTTCCTGGATGGCTCCCCTGACTGGCTCACTGGATGGTCAGCTGGCACTGGCTGCCACTGGCTGGCTCCCTGCCTGGCTCACTGGATGGCTCACTGACTGGCTCACTGGATGGTTTCCTGGATGGCTCACTGACTGGCTCACTGGATGGTTCACTGGCTGGCTCACTGGCTGGCTCACTGGCTGGTCCTGCTGGCTCACTGGTGCCACTGATGCTCACTGGATGGTTCCTGGATGGCTCACTGACTGGCTCACTGGATGGTTCACTGGCTGGCTCACTGGCTGGCTCACTGGCTGGCTCACTGGATGGCTCACTGACTGCCTCACTGGATGGTTCCTGGATGGCTCACTGGCTGGCTCACTGGCTGGCTCACTGACTGGCTCGCTGGCTGGCTCATTGGATGGTTCCCTGGATGGCTCACTTGCTGGCTCACTGACTGGCTCACTGGCTGGCTCACTGGATGGTTCCCTGGATGGCTCACTGGATATTTCCCTTGATGGCTCACTGGATAGTTCCCTGGATGGCTCACTGGATAGTTCCCTGGATGGCTCACTGGATAGTTCCCTGGATGGCTCACTGGATATTTCCCTTGATGGCTCACTGGATAGTTCCCTGGATGGCTCACTGGATAGTTCCCTGGATGGCTCACTGGATAGTTCCCTGGATGGCTCACTGGGTAGTTCGGTGGCTCACGAATTTCTTGATGGCTCACTGTGTCCTGGATGGCTCACTGGATGTTTCCCTGGATGGCTCACTGGATAGTTCCCTGATGGCTCACTGGATAGTTCCTGGATGCTCGGAAGTTCCTGATGGCTCACTGGATAGTTCCCTGGATGGCTCACTGGATAGTTCCCTGAATGGCTCACTGGATAGTTCCCTGAATGGCTCACTGGATAGTTCCCTGGATGGCTCCCTGGCTGACTCACTAGGTGGCTGACGTCCCCGGTGTCAGCTGTGTGGCCATCTGAAGGCAAAGATATATTCGCGATTAACAGGAGTGACAAGTCATTACCGATTACACTATGTAAACCAAACATACTCTGCACTAAATATAATAATAATAATAATAATAATAATAATAATAATAATAATAATAATAATAATAATAATAATAATAATAATAATAATGTTGATCTTCAATACTCAAAGCAATAATATTAAACGTTTTTTTGTAAAAGCGTTTAAATTACACAAGTTTAATTGGAGAAAGACATACTCGCTTCTTTTCTTGTAAGTCGTGATGTCTGGTCAGGCACCGAAGAGAGGGGGCGATCACCCCTGAAAGCTCGGGGTGACTCTTAAGCTAAGAGGAGACTGAAAAAAAAATTAGTGCTATATTCATTATAGATGTAAGTTATGTAAGTAAATTTACTGATTATAATTTGACTGAGAGCTGTATTAGTGGTGGTAATCCACAGCAATTGTACCTGCAGTGACCTGGATGTGTAGTATTACCTGGTTATCTGTACCTGTAGGTCGCCTGTAGTGTCACTGTCACACATACCCTGTAATATAATGTAGAAAATCGGAACTGATTTCCTAAACAGCAATCTAAACAGATTCAGAAATGGCGAATCTTGTGTACGGCTTCCGGAGGTCATTGCCAGACAACAAGGTCGATTAATAAGTAATGACATTATCTTCTTAGAGAAATTAAGCTATTTAATATTTAACCTATCTACCTATCTACCTCCTTCCTTCCCTCCTTGCTTACCTACCTAGTCCCAGACTAGGATTCCTGTTGCTGTGTTGGTGGCCACCTCCCGGAGTTCAACAGACCAAGGTACTCACCACAGCCTGTCTCATCGGGAATTTTGAGGAATTTATCGAGTTCCCACTCGATGACATCTAGGGGTACGTTGATAATTTCCCATATGCATGAAGGGGGAGTGTTGAAGAGTCGTGGGCCCTTTAAACTTATTGAGTCCAATCTGAGTGTACTCATCACGCATCTGCTTTTCACCGTATGTATGTTGCAGCGTCTGCTAAACCTTTTGCTTTCATGTATTGTAATTTCGGTTTACATTTTTGGTGCCAATTACTCCAGAATCTTTCAAGTATATAGTAGAATATGATATGTCTTTCTCGCCTACGTTCTAAGGAGTACAGTTCGTTGAGTTCAAGCGATCCCAGTGATCTAGATAGTTGTTGAACTTTCAGTGATTCTGAAGTTTCTCTATACATTTTCAGGTTCTGCAGTGTTGCTTGCATTCTTGAAGGCGGTTAATATACAGTAATACTTAAGTGTGTCATCATTGGTTACTTAAGTGTGTCATCATTGGTTACTTAAGTGTGTCATCATTGGTTACTTAAGTGTGTCATCATTGGTTACTTAAGTGTGTCATCATTGGTTACTTAAATGTGTCATCATTGGTTACTTAAGTGTGTCATCATTGGTTACTTAAGTGTGTCATCATTGGTTACTTAAGTGTGTCATCATTGGTTACTTAAGTGTGTCATCATTGGTTACTTAAGTGTGTCATCATTGGTTACTTAAGTGTGTCATCATTGGTTACTTAAGTGTGTCATCATTGGTTACTTAAGTGTGTTATCATTAGCTAAATATCTCCTGTTTTGAAAAGTGTAGTGATCCAACCCATTATTTTATTTCCAACTTAATAATAACATTGTTTTGCTCCTTGAATGTTCGATCTTCTGACATTATCCCTCCCACGTCTTTCACATTTGACTTATTTTTTATTGAGCGGATTGAGTTTGTCTTCTTCTCCCATATTGATTTTATTTCGTCAGTCTTTCCGTAACATAAATTAAATTTGTCGTCAGTGAGCAACATATTGTCTGTCAGTGGTCCATTGGAAGATATGATTTATATCAGCTTGGGCTAACTGTGTCTTCCCTGGACGCCTATCTCATGCAAATTCTGGTATCGTCTGCAACCTAACCTAACCTGACTAGGTTAAGGCATTGGCTTAAGCAGGTGGGAGAATTGGACCTGCCTCGCATGGGCCAGTAGGCCTTCTGCAGTGTTCCTACTTTCTTATGTTCTTATGTAAAGGATGATATATCCCTGTCTACCATGGCCTGGTAGGCAACGCTCTCACCTCACACACTGGGTGTTCGTAGTTCAATCGCTGCCGGGTTGAAACATTGGGCATGTTTTCTTACACCTGCTGTCCGTGTTCGCCTAGCCAGGAAGTAGGCACCCGGGTGTTAGTCGACTGGTGTGGGTCGCATCCTGGGAAACAAGATTGAGAACCACAAGGCAAATAAAACAGACAGTCCTCGATGACGCACTGATTTTCTTAGATTATCCTGAGTGGCTAACCTTAAAAATCCCAAAGACAAGTGAGGTAAGTACTGTGTCTTAAGGAACAGAATTTTGTCACTTTGTCAGGCCCTGATTTCACTCTATTTACTATTACTCTTGGGTTCAGTTTGTTCGGAAGCTAAATATCCATCAGCCTACCTTTCCAGTTATCGTTTTTGCACGCATTTTGTGGTCACTTGCCCCATGGCCACACTTGTCAAAAACTTTAGGGAAGTCAGTGTACACTACTGACCATTTGCATTGTGCTTGTCATCTAGTGTATTCAAGACTCTGTCGTGATGATCCAGCAACTGCGAGAAGCAGGAGTGACCTCTTTTGAACCTACGTTGACCATGGTTGTACAATCTACTGCCATTCAATATGACTTGAAATCTTGCTTCTTAAAACTCTTCCAAAATCTTGATAATGTGGGACGCCATAGGTATCAGTCTATAGTTTTTATGAAGTTTATTGCCACCTTTGTAGAGAAAGGCAATATCAGTGGTTTAAATTTACTGTTGGATGACTCCGGTGTTCTGGTTGTTGCTACAAAGAATTTAATATAAATGATTTAGAAAACTGACAAGGTGAAGAATGAGGTTCTTAAATATTGGGAAATATTTAGGAAACGTTTCACCAGCTAGTGGCTTCTTCAGTCCAATACAGAGAAGAACAGTGGACGGCGAGAAAGAGTTTGAAGTTATCGGTCCCTCAGCTTGGACCCGATGGACTGAACACATCGAGATAGCTCAGGGACTGATTATATCAAACTCCTCCTCATCTTCCACCGTTCTTCTCTGTATTGGACTGAAGAAGTTAGTGGCTGTCGAAACGTTTCCCAAATAAAGATCCAAAATGTCGCACAAGTGTCCCATTCTTCTTCATAAATTATTGAAGGTACGAGATAATGGTCCCTTACAATCCTTAGTGTACATGGAGTCCGACGAGCTTGGTCCTGGGGTGGAGTGCATGGGCATGCAGTCAGTGGCTTCTTCGAAGTCAAATGGGAAGAGGTAATGTAGTATAGTGGAGGTTGACATGACCTACAAGTGTAGGATAGTGGTAGTTGACATGACCTACAAATGTAGTGTTATGGTAGTTGACATGACATACAAGTGTTGTGTTATGGTAGTTGACATGACATACAAGTGTAGTGTTATGGTAGTTGACATGACATACAAGTGTAGTGTTATGGTAGTTGACATGACATACAAGTGTAGTGTTATGGTAGTTGACATGACATACAAGTGTAGTGTTATGGTAGTTGACATGACCTACAAGTGTAGTGTTATGGAGGTTTGCATGACCTACAAGTGTACTGTACTGATAGTTGACATGACCTACAAGTGTAGTGTTATGGTAGTTGACATGACATACAAGTGTAGTGTTATGGTAGTTGATATGACATGCAAGTGTAGTGTTATGGTAGTTGATATGACATGCAAGTGTAGTGTTATGGAGGTGTACATGACCTACAAGTGTAGTGTAGTGGTAGTTGACATGACCTACAAGTGTAGTGTAGTGATAGTTGACATGACCTACAAGTGTAGTGTAGTGGTAGTTGACATGACCTACAAGAGTAGTATCGTCTCCTGGGTAATCTACAGAGGTCATTCACTACTCGCGTACAATCAACAAAATATCAATGATCTTGCAATATACTCTCTGCAACGGGAGAGAGATAAATGCAGACTACAGGATGACGTCGACCCCGGTTGCACACTACAATAACAAGATCCCAGAGTCAGAAATTTAGGAGGAACCCATAAGAGAACACTACGTCAATATCCGTGGTCCAGGACTCCAACCTATTAACAACTGGTATCAGAAATATTACCACGGTGTGATGGTTACATGGGCATGCGAGCCGATAGCAGCAACAGGTCACAGGTACATATTTTCTCACTAATAGTGAGAAAATAGTATTAGTGGGAAAATTAAAATGAAGAGAAAATCAGATGATGTATTGACCCTGGTGAGGCAGCTTTTTCACGTTTATAATTATATCATTCATGTGTTTGTCTGACCTGTGTTTGTGATGCACCTATGTTTGTGACCCACCTGTGTTTATGATCCACCTGTGTGTTTGTCTGACCTGTGTTTGTGATGCACCTATGTTTGTGACCCACCTGTGTTTATGATCCACCTGTGTGTTTGTCTGACCTGTGTTTGTGATGCACCTATGTTTGTGACCCACCTGTGTTTATGATTCACCTGTGTGTTTGTCTGACCTGTGTTTGTGATGCACCTATGTTTGTGACCCACCTGTGTTTATGATCCACCTGTGTGTTTGTCTGACCTGTGTTTGTGACCCACCTGTGTGTATGACTTGTGTTTGTGACCCTCCTGTGTATTTGTCTGACCTTCGTCTGAAACTTAATATGTATTTGTGATTCTGAGGCTTCGTTAAAACTTGACCAATTCAACTTAACCCGGAATCTTATTTTTTCAATATAAGTCTAATAATTTAATATGATTCTTGTATAATGTTGTGTGTGCCTTATGTATGACTCTTGTACAGTACCGTGATGTGGATATCGCCTGGACGGGTACAAGGATGCATCTTTTCTGTAGGTACCGTCTCTGTGGGTACCTTACTGGAGGGGGTACGTGTATCGTGGCTAGCTGCCTGGGCAGGTACAAGGGTGCGGCGGGACCCAACATGGTGGCGGAGGGACGGGTCTAGCCCCTCCTTTTGTCCCTGGTAGTTGGTCCGGAAGAGTGCTCCTGTCTCCCTTCTCTTCCCCACGCCCCTCTTATCCCTCCCTCTCCATTCCTTTCTTCTTTGCCTCCCACCTCCTCTCTCTCCTCCTTCTCCATTTCCCTCTTCCCAAGTTTTCTTCCCTTCGTTCTTTCTCTTCCCCACTCATGTACGTTCCTCCTACCTTCCTAATGCCCACTCATTCTTCTCTGTTATCCACCTCCCAATCTAAATAACTGTATTATGCTAGCAGGTTCAGTGAATAACAAAAAAGGCACAATACCGTGAAATATGAGGTAATATGAAGAAGACCTCCAACGGAACTTAACTAACACCAGATAAAGATATCTTAGCCAAACCCGATGTATCACATCTCCAGCCCACTGAAATATCCAACACAAATGACTTTTTTGGGTTATGCTAGGTAATTTACATTATGTAATTTGTATTTATATGTACCTGTGTCTGAATAAACTTACTATCATAGGATGAAGTTTAGCTAGCAAAATCCCAAGCTCCAGAGCTCGGGCGAGTGACTACCTTGTCGGAAGTTTTCCAGACTCCTTCTATCTGGCTTCAACTAATCCTGCTCATGTTTTTTTGATAATAATAAACTCACTGAAAAGCAAGTCAGGAAAGTTAACACAAGTACCACGACTATTGTTCAAAATAGCAGCTCACGTACGTTCATCCACCACTGCAACACTGTTCAAAAAATAATTAGAAAGAATGAAAAGGCACAATACCGTGACTGGAACAATACACAAATAACCCGGACATACGAGAATGAAACTTGTAGAAGTATTTTTGCATAATTTCCTAAATGTAGAAAATGTAAATGAATAATGTAATAATTGCGTATTAAAATGTGATGCTATTTGGACCCTTTGAGAAATTTCGAGTGAAGGGGGAGGTAGAACAGCCGGGAGAGTGAAGCTGCGGAAGGGGACGCCATTTGTAATTTGTGGGCACTAGTTGTGGGAAATTCTGCTAATAATTGGGGAGTTTCGGCCTGAATTTGTAATTAGGAACCTGTGTTAATGTTCCTTACTGAAGAATTTGGACAGGAAATTTGTGGAACCTCAAGAATTACGTGTGGATGGCGGAAGATAAGGAATACGACCATCACTCACAGGGAAGTGTGCCATTAGTCCTTGCATTTAGATCTCTAACTGGCCAGTGTAGGGTCTAGGTGTCAGGAAGGTGTTGTAGTGTGAGCATCTACAGCAATTAAATGCTAAGTGGCAATACGAATTCCTTTTGTGTACCCTGCAAACCTAATCATATACAATCAGCAACTTAAATTTACCAGAGTATCTGGTTTTAATATTGTAATTATTAATTTAATGTCGGATCTAGCTTTTTGTGAGAGTGGTGAAGTGGGCATCGAGTGAGTTTCAGTCCTGCGACCTACAGTGACTTAAGTCCAACTAATCTTACCAAAATTACTTGCCTGTAATAATTCAGGTAATACCCTGTAAACCTCATGCAGGTAATTTGCTCACATAATAATAATAATAATAATAATAATAATAATATAATAATAATAATAATAATAATAATAATAATAATTCATAAAACTTATGACGAGGTTTCGGTCCGACTTGGACCACTGACTTGTTAATGGCCCAAGTCGAACCAAAACGTCGTCACGAGTTTCATTCTCCTATGTGTGGATTATCTGTGTAAATCATTAGAAACCAACACATTCTTGACAATGATTAAGACAACAAAGGTTATATCAATATAAAGATGGAGACCCAACCAACGTGAATAACTTTAGACCTATATCTGACTTACCATTACTTTACCAAATTTTCGAAAATTTAATCCACAGGAGATTATACTCTTTTCTAGCATCACTCAATATACCCAACCCCTCCCAGTATGGTTCCAGATCAAATAAAACCATAAACGATGCAGCTAAAAAAAACTTTCTTTAGGCACCTCTTAAAAATGAACCCTAGGAAAGATTTCGATACAGCAGAGGACAACATCCTGCACCTTGAACTTGAACATTATGGTATCAAAGCATATCTAGAGTCCTACCTTAACAGACACCAGTATGTCTCCATCAAGGGCATAAACTCGTAAATGTGACCTATCGTCATAGGGGTGCCCGAAGGCAGTGTTCTCAACCCTCTGCTTTTAAGTGCATCTCAATAACTTAGACATGTTCTTCTTGCTGACGACACAACTTTTGTCGTCTTCCACCCAAATCCTAATTCTCTCAACAACACTGTTAATGAGGAGTTAATAACATATCCACCTTAATGACTACCAATTAACTCAATCTTAACATTGACAAGACCTTCTACATGATGTTTAGTAACAGACCTATGAATGTCCAACTAAATGGTATTATCAATGGCTCTCACACTGCAAGACAGAATGAAGAGAAATTCTTCGGTCTGTTCCTAAACTGCAAATTAAAATTAAGCACCCACATTCAGTACATTAAAAAAGTATCGAAATCAGTTGGCATCCCCTCCAAGACAAGTTACTATGTACATCAAACATCACTACTTAACATTATACTTCTCTCTTATCCATCCCTACCTCGCCTATGCTATTCATGCCTGTGGATACACTACAGCAAGTCACCCAAAGCCAATAATAACTCAACAAAAAGCGGCTGTATGGATGATCACCCAGTTTACTGCCAGGCAACACACTTCTCTCTATTCAAAAGCCTAAACCTATTTAATGTACACAAAAATCACTCATACCACTGTACATACTACATTTATGGTACAGTCAATTCTTATATCAATCTTACCCTGAAGCTCTTTCCTGATGGCTGCAGCAGAACTCATAGGCATAATACGAGACACAGAAATTTCTATGATATTCCTCGTGTCCGACTCAACCTGCGTAAAAACTTAAGTGTGCAAAAATTGACCTAAAATCTAGAACTCTTTGCCTGAAGATTCCAGAGTCTTCCTGTCTGCCAACCACTGCAAAACTACCGTCATAAAACACCACCTTATCTTAATGTGATCCTGACAGTAGTTTATTATACCGAACGAATCCTGAAACCTTGTCTTCCATCTATTATTTTCCCTGTTTTTGTCCCATCCTTCCTCACCTTTCATTTATTACTAAAAACACAATTTTTTTTTGTATCAGTTTATGTACCTAACTTGATCCTTAATATATCTTCAATTATATTTTATTTATTGAATTACTAAATACCTTCAGCATTTGTATAAACTAAATATTCTTATTCTCATGTACTGTGTCTCACTGTCTGGTAATTATGTTAGATTTAAGGCAGCCTAAAATTCCTTACATAACAGGAGGCTTTCTGCACATTATTTTACACATGTTAGTTACCATAATTGTAAACTGTACAGCACGCTACTTTGTAGCAATAAAGTTAACTGTTTGTTTTGTTTATTTTCCGTCTCCAAATTCCACTTCCTTCTCCCTCTCACCTCTGTTTCTCCTTCTCACTTCCCATTCTTTCATCTTCTCTCTTATTCTTCTGCTAACCTTTGACTTGCTCACTGACTGAAATACTGTAATGTTAGTTGCACGAGACATTGGTCTGTTGTGAGAGTCAGATGCTAACACTGTTGAGAATGTCTTTAAATGTCTTTACTGTGTCTGTGTCCCTCTGTGACTGTGTTCTCTTGTAGCTGCATTCTTCTGTTACTGTGTCCTCTAATTTACATATACTAGGAGGTATGGGACCTCCTAGTTACACTGACCCATTATTAATATTCACCCATCAGTGTCTTTCACCAGGCTGGTGATGTGCCTCTCACTCCTGTCTCCTCTAACGTGTGGGTGTTGTGTTAATGGTTTTCTTGCAGTTCAGGGATATGTATAATTTGTTGATCTCTGTACTGCCTTGTTATCCGTGAATGGATCGTGGTCGTCTGTTGAGTTCGTGAGGACAAGATTTCCTGATCCTCAAGCGGCGATGATGGAGTTACGTATTCTCTAGAGATTCACCAAAGTTTTCTTGGGAGGTGACTGATCAGTCCAGCTCTGGTGGCTATGTGGGGCTGTGAGCTACAAGCTGAGACAGTATGGTTGATCAGGCAGTCACCAAGAAACTCTAACAAGATATGCTATGCAAGCAAATCTTTCGATAACAGTGATATGTATGTCACCAATATTGCATTAGTCAAGATCACTGGTCTGTTATTGTTAGGCCTCCAGATTTGCCCTCAAAAATGGAAATATTTAGCCATCTTCACAGGTGGTCTTATACATGTAGTCTGCCACTCCTGACAAACACCCGTCAGGAAATTAATACATAGAGTGAAACATCTGTGTATATATATAAAGACTTTGCACCAGTCGGTGACATCTTCATCCCAATACAGAATACTGGAGACAGGGAAGAAGTGGAGATGTTATTTTCTGAAGATCTGGGCCAGCAGCTACATACAGGACCACTAGTCCATCCTTCAGTGCTCTTACTGGAGAAGTTTTCCTGTCTAGTTTAGTTTCAATTACGTTACTTCACGTGATATATTGTTGTTGTTTCAGTATATTCTAAGATGCGATTGTTTAAACAATAAGAAATAATTCGATTTTTAAATAACATATACGAAAATGTGAAATCATGATTGTTAATGTTAACCTCAGTGTGTAACCATGGTAACTTGTCTGAATAGTGAGTCAAAGGCTTGACTACTCTTTCTTACTCCATGGTTACTCGTTCTTACTTCATGGTTACTCGTTCTTACTCCATGGTTACTCGTTCTTACTTCATGGTTACTCGTTCTTACTCCATGGTTACTCGTTCTTACTTCATGGTTACTCGTTCTTACTTCATGGTTACTCGTTCTTACTTCATGGTTACTCGTTCTTACTTCATGGTTACTCTGTTCTTACTCCATGGTTACTCGTTCTTACTTCATGGTTACTCGTTCTTACTTCATAGTTACTCGTTCTTACTTCATGGTTACTCGTTCTTACTTCATGGTTACTCGTTCTTACTTCATGGTTACTCGTTCTTACTCCATGGTTACTCGTTCTTACTTCATGGTTACTCGTTCTTACTCCATGGTTACTCGTTCTTACTTCATGTTACTCGTTTTACTTCATGGTTACTCGTTCTTATTTCATGGTTACTCGTTCTTACTTCATGGTTACTCGTTCTTACTCCATGGTTACTCGTTCTTAACTTCATGTTTACTCGTTCTTACTTCATGGTTACTCGTTCTTACTTCATGGTTACTCGTTCTTACTTCATGGTTACTCGTTCTTACTTCATGGTTACTCGTTCTTACTCCATGGTTACTCTTTCTTACTTCATGGTTACTCGTTCTTACTTCATGGTTACTCGTTCTTACTTCATGGTTACTCGTTCTTACTTCATAGTTACTCGTTCTTACTTCATGGTTACTCGTTCTTACTCCATGGTTACTCGTTCTTACTTCATGGTTACTCGTTCTTACTTCAGGGTTTAAACTCGTTCTTACTTCATGGTTACTCGTTCTTACTTCATGGTTACTCGTTCTTACTCCATGGTTACTCGTTCTTACTTCATGGTTACTCGTTCTTACTTCATGGTTACTCGTTCTTACTTCATGGTTACTCGTTCTTACTTCATGGTTACTCGTTCTTACTTCATGGTTACTCGTTCTTACTTCATGGTTACTCGTTCTTAACTTCATGGTTACTCGTTCTTACTTCATGGTTACTCGTTCTTACTTCATGGTTACTCGTTCTTACTTCATGGTTACTCGTTCATACTCCATGGTTACTCGTTCTTACTCCATGGTTACTCGTGCTTACTCCATGGTTACTCGTTCTTACTTCATGGTTACTCGTTCTTACTCCATGGTTACTCGTTCTTAATCCATGGTTTACTCGTTCTTACTTCATGGTTACTCGTTCTTACTTCATGGTTACTCGGTCTTACTCCATGGTTACTCGTTCTTACTTCATGGCTACTCGTTCTTACTCCATGGTTACTAGTTCTTACTCCATGGTTACTCGTTCTTACTCCATGGTTACTCGTTCTTACTCCATGGTTACTCGTTCTTACTTCATGGTTACTCGTTCTTACTCCATGGTTACTCGTTCTTAATCCATGGTTACTCGTTCTTACTTCATGGTTACTCGTTCTTACTTCATGGTTACTCGTTCTTACTCCATGGTTACTCGTTCTTACTCCATGGTTACTCGTTCTTACTCCATGGTTACTCGTTCTTACTTCATGGCTACTCGTTCTTACTCCATGGTTACTCGTTCTTACTTCATGGTTACTCGTTCTTACTCCATGGTTACTCTTTCTTACTTCATGGTTACTCGTTCTTACTTCATGGTTACTCGTTCTTACTCCATGGTTACTCGTTCTTACTCCATGGTTACTCGTTCTTATTCCATGGTTACTCGTTCTTACTTCATGGTTACTTGTTCTTACTTCATGGTTACTCGTTCTTACTCCATGGTTACTCGTTCTTACTTCATGGCTACTCGTTCTTACTCCTTGGTTACTCGTTCTTACTTCATGGTTACTCGTTCATACTCCATGGTTACTCGTTCTTACTCCATGGTTACTCGTTCTTACTCCATGGTTACTCGTTCTTACTTCATGGTTACTCGTTCTTACTCCATAGTTACTCGTTCTTACTTTATGGTTACTCGTTCTTACTTCATGGTTACTCGTTCTTACTCCATGGTTACTCGTTCTTACACCATGGTTACTCGTTCTTACTTCATGGTTACTCGTTCTTACTCCATGGTTACTCGTTCTTACTTCATGGCTACTCGTTTTTACTCCATGGTTACTAGTTCTTACTCCATGGTTACTCGTTCTTATTCCATGGTTACTCGTTCTTACTCCACGATCACTCGTTCTTACTCCATGGTTCCTCGTTCTTACTCCATGGTTACTCGTTCTTACTCCATGGTTACTC